>VZTE01003043.1:329907-361867 GCA_013397775.1 Eulacestoma nigropectus
CGGGCCGGGCCGGACCGCGCCGCCCGCCGGGCCCGGGGCGGGGTCTGCCGCGGCTCCCCCACATCACCCCTGGGATGAGGCCGGGAGCGCCCTGAGGGGATGCGGGGCGGCCTTGCGACCATCCTGCTCCGTCGGAGCCGCTGCGTTGGGCAGTGTTTGTCCAAGTATTTTCTCCGAGCGCTCTTGGGCCGGAGATAGTGGCAGCACGTTAAGCCTGGTGGAATTTAACCCGGAGGGACTTAAAGCGGGCAGCTGGCAGAACGAAGGAAAAACTAAGTCTGGAGGCAAAGAGACACGAGTGGTGGGTGCTGGCAGCCCCAGCCCCGTCCCTGTGCTCCCGGTGTGGGCTCCTGCTCGGGTCAGGCTGTTGAGGCGGCTCCCGGTGGTCTCTGGCCCTGGGTGACCCCCGAGCTCGCTGCTCCTTGCCTGGGAGACCTGCTGCCTTTGCAACTGTGCCAGAGGTTTTGTTGAACACGGCCGGCAGGGCCACTTCCATGAGGCTGGCACCAGGCAGATGTGAGGAAGCATCTCCCACTGGGCACAGCGGCATGGCGGTGACACTGCTGCTAGAAACATTTCCAGGAAAATCCTTTTATTCCCCCATGTTTTGGTATCTGAAAACTGCTCATTTGTTTTTTCTTTGTTAGAGGATTTTGTTTTGGTTTGGTTTTTTGGTTTTGGTTTGTTTTGGTTTTGGTTTGTTTCGCGTTTGTTTTCCTCTTTGTTTTTCTGCCTCTGGACCCAAGCTCGTAAAGGTAAAAGGTGTTTTATCACCAGTGTGGCTAGTGTTTATGTGCATAGCATCCAGTAACACCTACTGGAAAACACTGTTTGTGACACCAAGCGTTGCAGCACAGATGAGATACTAGAAGGTTTAAACATGGACTTGGTTTTCATGTAGGCAGTAGTAGACATACTTTGATTTTTAACAGGGGACTTGTCTACAGTAGTAGAATAACTGCAAGTTGTGTGAGGTTCACCCTTAAACCCTTGTAGAGCCAGCACTGCTGATGGCTTTCGCTTATAAACTTGAGAGCATGTATTTAGTGTAAAAATCAGGGTTTGCAGACTGTTACACAACAGTGAAAAGGAAGAAATCATATGATACGTACTTCTCACTTTTTTGATGCCTTAAGACACACAGTGTGTTGCTAAACCAAGCAATATGTGTTTCCCTACCCACATAATCTCAGGAGTACTCTTTGGCCCAAGGAAACCTCACAGAGCCAAATAAAGATATGTTGGAGGAGTTGTCTTCTCTTTTTAAAGTACTTGCACAAGTTCCCTATGCATTTGTATGTTTCCAGCATGAAACTTTTCACTTCATAATCAATGCACATTTAAATACCTCAGGAGAGTTAGATGTACATCATCTAGTTCGATTAACTCATAATAAGGGATGTTTTTAATCTTGGGTTTTGGGGTTTTTTGAGATGTGTGGCATTTGAAAATATTTTACTTAACAGCTTTTTGCTGACATTTTTTGTGCAATCGGATTTCTTGGTCTTGTTTCAGTTAGCTTTGTTTGTGCAGTTGTATCTAGTATTGACTGAGCATTGAAAGGCTACAAGTAAATTATCAATGAACTATGGACAAGGAGTTCTTTTCTTAAAGGACAAGATGTTTAGCTGGCATGACAGGAGGTAATGTCTAAATTACAGAAGGTCTTGCACCATAAGTCACATGTCTGCTGTTCTGTAATGTGCCCTGAGATGCACCAAGACAAACTGATGCTTTTCTGGATGATACGAGGTCCTGTCTCTGGGGAGGTTACTATGCAGTCAGCTAACATATGATGCCACTCTGCTATCTCTTCTCCTGAACACTCTTGGAGCATGTACACACACACAGGAGCCAGATACCATTTTTACTATGAAGGTAAATTCACTCTACCAGTTTATTTAACAACTGTACATAGGGAAATCTTAGCTGAGAATTTGTTGAAATACTTGAAGGAGACAGGAATACTTTCACCTTCAGCATGTTGACTTAGGCTTGTACTGAGTCATAAGTGTTGTGTGGATATATCAATTCCCTAGATATTTTGCTAAGGAAGTTTGAGAGCCCAGGTGCAAAAGCATAAGCATATGCAAGGGAAATCAGCACAGCAACAGCCATGGTCAGAATCTGGTCATCACAAGAGTGCCATTTATAAACCTGTGATAAGAAGCTGGCCTAGGACTACCTCCAAATCCTGGATGCACATTTCCTCTCTGAGAATTTTATTATACTGCATCAACATGAACACTGACAGCCATGTTGCAGCAGCTGTTCATTATTTCAGGCAAGGTAAAAACACCATATTTCACAGCCACTAGGCATCCCTCTGTCAGTGTCTCTACTGCTCCTGCCTGTGCACCACAATGTGTTCACAAACCGAACTGTAAGCCCAGTGTGGTGATGGTCTGCTAAAGTGAACAGAGGGTCAGTGGCAGCAGTTACAGTTAATAACTGGGCAGATACTCATAGAAATAATTTTCCATCAAACTCTGCAACCTTGTGGCAGTATACTGCAGTGACACCAGCTATAGCAGCCTTTGCTCCATTGAAAACATCTCTGTGGGGACCGAGCAATGCACTCCTAGGTTAGCAGAGAGAAAGAGTGAAATCAAGAGCTCCTTCAGTTCCTCTGCTTAAAAGCTCAGCTGATGCCATCCAGTCCAGAGGAGACCTAGCTAGCGATGATAATCGCAGAGAGTCAGAGAGTCAGAGTTCTGTCTCCAATAATTTAAAGATCAAAACTTTGAAGGAAGACACTTGTCCATTACTTTCAATCTCTCCATTTCAGAGAATAACTTTCCAAATTGTTTTGAAAAAAACCCCCAGTTTTTGAGGAACTCTACATACGCAAAACTCCAGCTATTTTGCCAAAGGCATACCACTCTTCCAAGATGCAGGAAAAATACCTTTTAATAACTAATCATATCACTATTGCAACAGCCAAAAGTTTGCCAACTGCACCGTAGCTATCAGGCCCTACAACTTGCCAGATAACATAGGCCATGCATTTCTAAATAGTGCCAAGAACTTGCATAGCAGTGTGTTGCCTCTGAAGCTGAAGGAGTCAATTCAGCACTGAATCTCCAGGGAGAGATCTCATCAAAATGAGATGTGCTGATGCACATCGCAAGTGTGCAGCACAGTGCTCTCCCTTTGGAACCAATCTACTTATTTGAATCCAGGATTTTTAAAACTTTTTTGGTACTTTTAAATCCTTGCCCTTCTTTTTTGTCCTGGTACAAATACACAGAGGAAGAGACCAATCTGCATCTGCCAGAAGACAACCCAGCAATCAGAAAAGCTAAGCTCCTTTGTAATGGCAATTGACTTGCCAAGCAACAAGAGGCTGGAAATATGTGAAAAACATCTGAACAATGTAAACAGAATAAGCTATGTCACACTCAACTGTGACAAGACTGTGTGCACAAGCAGCTCCCCCAGACCAGCAATCTCAAGGTAACTCATGAGCCATGATCTTTCCTAAAGTAAAAACAAGTGGTTTGTTTGTATGCCATTTTATCTAAACGGCAAAGGTAGGACATTTATTTTATTTAGTCAAAGTGTTGGATGGACTTTTGCATTACTATTGAGACTAAATTCAGGATTTTTATTCTGAAATAAAAATATTGAACTGGCTTACTTAAAAAACTGTGACTGTGAACATGTTTGTTTATACAAACAGTAAAGTCCTATAGCTTACCATCTAGTTTCTGTCATTTCACCCTACTACACTATGGCTTAAGAATAGACTTCTACAGGAGCATGGTCTCAGTCAAGATGTATTTTAAAGTGTTATATAGCCTAAAATGCAAATTACTGTATTTCATAGTGAGCTTTCACTGACCAGCTTCCATTAGATGGTAAGAAAAGAAAAGAAAAGAAAAGAAAAGAAAAGAAAAGAAAAGAAAAGAAAAGAAAAGAAAAGAAAAGAAAAGAAAAGAAAAGAAAAGAAAAGAAAAGAAAAGAAAAGAAAAGAGAAAAGACAAATTTAAAAATTAAAGTCTCATATGTACTTCTGTTTAGCCAAAAATTGATCCAGTTTAGAAAATCACAGTTATATTGCAGAGAACACTGTGCTGATTTTACATCCTAGAGTCCAGTTTGTCTGTAAGAAATGCCAGTCATATTTGTCTTTAGGAAAATGAAACTTTAAAAAATACAGGCCAACTTTCTTTTCTAAAAAAATAATTATTTTTTAAAAAATAATAACGATTTTCTTCTACCTTATGGTAAAGATTCTTCTTGCAGGAAAAAAGCACAGTACAAAACCAGAGTGACTGCTTCAGAAAGCTGGGAGGATGTGAGAAGACAATTGCAGTAGGGATATCCCTATGCTGCTTGCTTTAATACTTATTATTGTTGACACACTCAGAAAAGTTTTAGGAACTGCGGATATTTTTCACCTAAATTGATTTGAGCATGCTTAGGGAAAAGGCTACCAAATAAACATGAGCAGTTTCTCTTCTTCCATGCAGTTCCTTGAAAATAACCAGCTTTCTCCCCTAGCCTAGGCATTCCTCACCACAGATCTGAGGTGGCTCTGGAGTTTATAATGTCCGTCTGGGATTAACAATGTTCGTTCATAAGTAGCCTCTTAAGAATCTTTGTTTCGATTTCCCCCTGGTAAAATATAAGATTCAAACTGCTTCAGCTGGAGCATAACCCATAATGAGGTTAGTTGGATCATTATTAAGTTAGAAAAGGAAGCAGCATTTGCTTTAAGGGGACCCAGACAGGGTTCTCTGAGTGTTCTAAAGACCTGGGAGATGGCTGAGGAACAGTGACACAATCCTTCTGAAATACTTCTTTGTTTTCAGCGGTCTTGTGATCTACCAGAATCACAATTTCCTCACCCAAGTGCTAGATAAGAAACCAGCATTCCAGCTTCTCTGCTGGCCCACAAGGCAGAGACGACTTCGTTTGCATCTCAATGTCTTACCTAGTCACAAGAGTTGGGAAATGATGCAAAGGATTGCTTGCCTTGCAAGAAAGACCGGGTGAGGGTCCTCCATTACTTCAGGGTTAGGGTTTCTCAAAAGCAGTATTCTGTTTCTGTGAGTTTTTTTGATGAAGGTATTTTTTTGTATGTGTGGGGGAAAAAAAGGGTTCTTTTGATTTCTTTTTTCTTTTACCTTAATTTTTTTTAATAGAGATTAAATACTGAGTCATGTTTGAAGTCAGCTCTGAAGCTTTGACCATGGTGTAACTCACATGCTTAAAATTTTAAACTTCAATTTGATTGATTCCTCATTCATTACTCAGGGTGTCCCCTGATTTCTGGCAGGTAGTAATTTCTGTGTTTTAGGAGATTTGTGATTTTGAAAGCTAACTGGGGGAAATAGTGGGAGTGTGCAGGGAAGTATCATCTTGAATTGTTGATGTAGAAGTTCACAAATATAGAATAATTTTCACATTTTATTGGCGTTTCTCTAAAATTTTAAGGTAATTGGTGTTTTTTCCTGCTTATACTAAGAAAGATATTTTAAAAAATTACTCAAAAGTACTTATCATTTCCTGACTCTCCTAATTTAAAATTTTAGTCTAACAAGTTGGAAATTGTAAATCCAATCTGTATTGTAAAGTTCCTCTGACCAAGATAAATTTTTTACTGCCTATCTGTACTCTACAGATCATAGTGAAAGCATTTTTACAGATTTCAAAGAAAGTGTGGGGAGGATTTCACATACTATTTAATATTTGAAATCACATTTATTTTAAACAATGATCCAATATTTCTATTTTTAGACAGAAACAGTAATAAAATTCAGAAAATATAAATCTTTTAGTGTTTGACTAAGATGTTTGTGCTTCTGCAAGCCATTGTAAACAGTTGCATATCATGAAAGACAAATCTGTCTGTCTCCTGTTGTTCTTGGAGCAGTAGTGTCTAAAGGCCAAGCTGACATGCTGGAACGCATTTCCCGTGATAAGGTTAGAGACTGTGAGTGAGGTGAGGAATTATTTTTAAACTTAAAAGTTAGAGGCTGGGCTTCATTAACAGATCATGTGAGAGAAGGTTAAACAAAAGCTGCTTGCAGAAGAGGAGAGAGGCTATTGAAACAATCAAACACGCGTCTAAAGTTTGTTTTCCTGAAAATCAGGTAAGAGCAAAATGAGTGCATGTGCTTTTGGGGTAAGAGCAGTGGTGACTCACACCTGCTGTTATTCCTGCATTCCAAACAGAAAGACTGAGGAAAGAAGCAGTAATGTGCAATCGTGGCCACTGAAATCAAATAAACGACTATGAACAGATCACTTCAATACCACAATTAGCATCACATCTTTTTTCCTATTTCTGCCAGTCAAGATAAATGCAAGGGTTACCTAGTTCAGGAAATACGAACACGTGATATAAATGAGTGAAATGAGCATTGCCTTGTCTTTCTTTGAGATTCAGTTGAAGCATTCTCAGCCCATCGATCCCCAGGAGGCTGGCAAATGCTGTCAGATTTACATTATAAGTTCAAATATTTTAATAACTGCTTAATCACTGAGGCAGACACACTATACCAGGTCTTTTATAGAACCTTTATGGCCACTAAGGACCTTCTTGATTTTAATCTTCTCACTATCAGTAGAGCAAAATTTCTTTTGATCTCTTCTTTGATCAGCCTCAGTCCATGAGGCATCCTAAATGTATACCACAAGCTTCAGGACAGCACAGCAAAAGGCAAATGACTTCTGCACTGATTGTTCATTTGCCACTGAAAGTGAGTGTGTGCAAGAGGACATTCATCTGGATATGAGGTGAAGCTGATTTAGTAAGTGGCCAGTATGAAACAAGATACTTCAGGAAAATGTTTCGCATCACAGCAGTGTCTTAATGGCTCCATGACAAGGCCAGACATAGTGCAGCAGCTGCAGAGCTGAGGGCTGACCGCTGCTCCTCAAACTTGTCTCATGAGCAGCTGAGATATAAACTTATGCAACTTCCTCTTGCTCCATATGGAAACATCCACAGGGATTTTACTAGAACTTGCCCTTGGGCTTGCAGAAGAGTACAGTGAGTGACTGACATAGTATTCATACAATCACTTCTCATCCTTGTCACCAGACTTCTCCTCTGCTCTTATAGCAGGCTATCCCTTGGTGTATATGCATTACCAGAAAAGTAGGCTGACCTGGAGTGGTTGTGATGATGCCTTCCGTAGCTTACAGCTGTGCTGGACTGTGGTCCAGCTGCATAATATTGGGGCCTGCTTTAATATTGGTGAAGCCAAGCCTCACCATTCACACGTCAGTGTCCTCTACCTGCAGATTCCTCCCTCCCTGAGCTCTATCGCTCAAAGTCAGACTTGGATATTAGCTAAGTAAGATATTTTACACACTGGCCTGCAAACAGCTCATTACTGACCATATCCATGATTTAATGCAAAAATTTGCCCTTTGCCCATGACTGGAAAGGTGGTGATGAAATGCCTTCGTTCAGCGGCTGTCCCGATGCTGTGTACCTGGGTTGCCTTCTGCTCTCCTGCCCCCTGACAGTGGTCCCAAGCCCTCCCATTAGCATGAAGGGCAGACACTTGAGCACACACTGCAAGCCAAACAGACTGCCGGCTGTTTCCTCTCCCCCAGCTGACTTTTTTTTTTAAGGACTTTGTTTTTGGCTAAGCAAACAACTGCTCAAAACAGAGGCTGTGTTTAAGGGTTTTGATAGGGTGAATAGAGCCTGCTCCGGCTACCATGTCTGTTAACAAAGGATTTCCTTGGTGCAGTTTCAGTGCAAATTTTCAGAGGCCCTCAGTCCTGACACTCGGATCTGGAACTAGGTACATTCACAATCTGCCTGCAAAAGGTTAATCCCCAAATACTGTGATCAAGACAGACAGAGAGGAAGAAAGGGAGAAAGAAAGTGAAGAAATATGCAAAAGAATCAACATACTAGCAGTCTAGAGTTTACCTAAAAATCCCTTATTTTGTGACTATTTTGAATATATGTACAGTGACAAATATGAATGTAAATATTAAAATTTTTTTCAATTACTCTTTTTTTTCCCCCTAGCAAATAAGCTTGAATTTTATACTTTTTTCAGGTGGCACGGCTACATTAGCACAGTTGGACATCTACTCTCAATAGTCTTACATTGTAACAAGGCTAGGACACCCAAGAATGGCTCCATACTGGCACAGCTATTCTCTTCCTGGGTCTCATGAAAAAATATATCCATAACTCAAATATGAGATCACACACATTATTTCATCTGTTTTTCAATGGACTGAATTTGTACTGTCCTAAACCATTCATGGATTGTAAATTAAAATGCCTAGAAAGAAGGGTAAATTATTAATGGAAAAATATACTTCAGTGATATCCTATATTTAGTATACTATAATAATTTAAATTAAAATACTCCATTATAATAGTACTAAAAATGTCTCCCCTTGAAGCAGTGTTTAAAACCAAAACAACAGAATTCTCTAATCAAATACTGGATTAGACTTGGTTGAGTTGTCTAGAAAGATCTTTAATTCCATAAAGAAAGCTGTTTTCCCTTCTTCTTCTTTACTTCTCACTGAAAGACAAGCCAAGCAGAAGTGGCAAAATCTAGCAGGGACTAGACCATGCTTCTTTCTGTATTTGGCCTCTTTTAATAACTACATTGCCTATTGCCCAGTATGCAAGTCTTCATTTGCCTTGTTTGTCTGAAGGGAACTGGAAACTTTAAATAAAAGAGTCATCAAAAAAAGCCTTTAAGAAATAGTGTAGAAAATTCTGACTCAGACAACTGTCTGGCTTTTCATGTTAGCTTTCAAACCGGAATCGATATAAACATGTTTTTAAATGATACCAGAATGTCTAGCATGGACATGTCTGCATGTTTTAGCTCTGGCTGTATGTAACATGCCCTTTTCACCTGGACTCGAGGCAAATTTTGTGTTTGTCTGATGAACATGTACAAACCCAGTGCCACTGAGGTTGTTTGCTCCTCCTGTGGTAACCTCAGTGAGGTAGAAGTCCGTTTCTTTAGGCATAGGCCCCTCTACTGCCAGTAATCTTTCTCTTAATCTTTCCTCTGATGACTAAGGTTGTGTGCTGATGGCTCCTCATGTAGAGTGAAAATGAAGACAGACAAAGGACAGAGTTGCTAGAAATGACTGATAGTTGGCTTAAGCAGAATATGTGGGATTTTTTAACGTTTCCCCCCGACTTTTCTCTTACACCCATCAAGTCGGTTCATAGTCCTTTATAGTGCTCTTTTATGCCTCAAATTCTTCAAAATAAAAATAGCAAAAATAAGTTCTTCCTCCTCGCTACCCCCAAGCTTTATCACCAAGACTATTCACTCTGTAAAATTTGATTTCATTAAGGGTTAGCCTTACCTTATCACTATCCTTTGAGAGAAGCAGAGGTCAGCAGCCACCCTAGATATTGTGTTAATGCACATTGTATGTTTTTGGCTAGATCTTCACTGAAGATAATCAAAACAAAATAAAAAAGAGATAGTAAAATACCTCACTGTAATGGTATCACTACTAAAGGCAGTATTTTGCATTGATTAAATACCTTCCTCTTCCACAAACATTAACTAACAATGCTTTGTTAACCAAGACCTGAGAGGGAGTAGGGAATCAAGCCTGAAAATAATTCAGGACCAGTGTCTCTGTAAAACCTCCGCACAGCTTTCAGGACTTGTTTCTATATATTTTCCTAGCTAGAGCCTGGTTGCAGAAACAAATTTTTTGGGCTGACAAATCCGCATATGTGTCACTGCAGCGTTACCCAAACTTTAGTGGCAGAAGATGAAAGCCAATTCTCAAACTGATTTTTTTTTCCTAATGGTAAATTGCTAGTATGTTCTTTGAAAAGGGCCTGAACCATTTGTTTTATGCAAAACACTGGAAAGACAACAAGAATTCATCAACTAGGTTTGTAATTCAATTCAGCTCAGATGTAGTTCCGCATTCTGAATTCACTACAGGCTTGAAGTAGAAAATAACAATCTAGAAATACCATGGCCCAGTGAGGTCTTGGCTGACTTTTTGCTGTTCTCCTCCTCAAGAAGAGTATACTGGTTACTTGTTCTCACACACTAGAGCAAAGGTATGTTCACAGATGCTCAGCTGCAGGGTGCAGTAAGGTTTTTTTTGATAAGACTGCAGAGAGTAGGGCTGTGGGTGGCTCTTTATGGATGCTAAGCAAGGGAGAAATATCATAAAGGAACAGTTTTATCCTCAGGTCCCTGGACAACCTTATCCTTATCTTCAGTTAGGTACTTGCAGTTGTGTCTCTGCATAATTCACTTGCTTGTTGCCTGTTTTCCCCATGTTTCCGTTTTGTTCCTCTCTCCCACCCATTCTGGGAACCACCAGGGTTACCTCACATTTCTCAAACAGCTTTCTAAGTCAAGAAAATATTCAAGTTTCACATGAATCATAGTGAAGCACACAGTGCCTTACCGTGCATCCTTACGTAGACTGAGCTGAAAGTATGCGAGTAAGAGTTTTGCTAGGTAGGCAATGCAGAATAAATGGTGAGATTCACATTTGTCCTGCTCCCACTCCATTAGTCAGACCATCAGTACCTTCTGTTTGTTTTTTCCCCCTAGAGAATATCAGACCTAGAGCACCATGTCATCCACGTCTATTTCCCTACTGTATCTTTTGAGGACATTAGCCATCACAAGTCAGATGTGAAAGGGAGAATCTCCAACTTGCCTAGAAGGCAGCTTTTTGATAGGAGAGAAGAAAACCAAACCAGAGCCTCTGCTGGGAGAAAGCCAGGGAGACTACAGCTGCCACAAATCAGTGCTTGGCAGCTGCACTGCAGTGTTCCCTGATCTGAGCATCTACAGCTGCAATCTGTGGCACAGCTTTCACTTGCTCAGTGAGAATGGGAAGAGATACAGAGAGAAAAGAATGAACAGGAGACATAAGAGAGCCCCAACAATAATGAAAATTCATTGGTTCTGCCGTCACACTACTTCTTCTGCCATCCATGTTGACATCTATCTCCACAGCTGCTCTCTCATTTACTTGTGGAAGATCCCAGAGCTACCTCTGCGTTATTACTGAAGCCTGATAGATTCTTGGAATGATGAATTGTAGCTAAGAAGAGCAATTCCTACCTGTACTTCTTTCATAAAGAAACTGAAGTGTGTTGAAGCAAATGGGCAGTGCAATATCCTTGTCTACAGAGATCAAGACTTTGCACTGCAAGCAGGCATCCTACAGACAAAGGAGGAGGCAAAGGCAGGGTGAGTTTTACTTTTCTGTTTGACTGTTTCTGATTAGGTGAAGTCTTCTGGGGTAAGTGAAATCATTAAAGACTGAACATCCTGTGACTGCCAAGGTGTGACAATGTGCTTCTCATCAGTAGCAGAAACCAGCAATGATAATAAACATAAATCGTTTTCCTAAGAAAGCATCTTAGAAAAGCAGTTAGGAGGAAAGAATCATCACTAAAGGTCAATATATTGCCTGAGTAATCCATTATTCAATACACATTTTAAAAATAGAATACTTTCCCATTTCTATAGATGGCATTTTTACGACACTTGGCTGGAACCTCCAGTCATGCCAGTTCTGAAGACAGTGAAAAAACATGCCTTGTATTATTATCCACAGAGGTGGTCTCATATAATTCTGTCAATTCACTCACATGAATAAAATACACACACACTTCTGAATGTTTGCAGGACTAAGCCCTAAACACCTAAGCTCTCTTCTTCAGTGGGATGGAAGATTTAATTTTTTCTGCTCAGGGAATAACTGATAACACTAAGTCTTTTATGCACTTGTAATGCACTGCATAATTTTTTCCCCAGCACCATAGCACTAAATTTCAGGAAGACTAAAATGAAAAACTAATTATAGGGCACATATATACAGTCTACTGAATAAAGTGCCTTTTGAAGAGTGTATAATATAAGATAGTATTTCTCAGAGGACTAAATGGAGAGTAACTTGACGTTTTTTGACACCTGACTTGAGAAATTAACAAATTTCTAAGAGTTGTGTAAGCAAATTGTATGCTATGGAGGCCAAGTGGAACTGTTAAGAAATTTTCTTCCTGCCCCAAAGCTACTGTGAAGACCGCACAGCAGTTTTTTCCAGTTACTTTTCTGCAGTGAAGTATATAAGGATCACTAGTGTTTTGTTTCAACCTGTATAAGCGTTACAGCAATATTTCATAGTTATATTTTTATATATATATATATATATATATATATATATATATGAATCTAGTGTCCAAAGGGTCCAAACTGAGGGCTTGAATACAGTGAATCTATGGTGGTGGTTTTGCTGTTCATTTACAAAGTGTTTCATGACAGAAGGAAGCTTCTCATTCGCCTTCAATCCCTCCTGGTTTCTTCTGTTAAAAGTTATTTGCACTGCGGAGTGCAATATGTATGCATATTGATGTGTGGAGAAGAATGTTCTAAGCATCACAAGCTGACCATTTTCTTCAGACAGAGTTGATGAAGCTATGCCACTCAGAGATGAGATAAGCAGTCACATTACTTGTACATGGAAACTAGCAGGGTTAGGGCAGAAGATCAAAGCTGCTGTTTTACATAGACTAGACCTTGTTACGGCTTTTTTATTCTTCCCTCTTGTCTTTGAGCCTTGCTTTATGCTTTCTTGTCTTACCGTCTCTGTAGAGTTTTCTTTTGTCACTGGAATAATTTGATTTCTTCAGAGCTTCCTCAGACTAGAATAGATGTGTTTGGTTTGTTACCTGTCTCCCTTCTCTTTGACTAAAAACTCATCCCGTGTGCTGTAAACATCCCTGCAAACCTTTGCTTTGCTTCTTCTCAAGTTGTTGCCCAGCTATCTATCTACGTGGAGAAGGTAACTGAAAGCATGCAGCAGAAGATGGAGTGGAGAAGAGTGTCCTCCATAGTGCCTTCTTTGGTATGGAGTCTGCTCAGAGGGGTACATCCATCCACACACCACTCACATGGGCAGATATGGTACCCAAAACGCTTGATCAAGAAAGGCGTTATGCTTTCCCGTTGAGAAACAACTCCCAGACTCTTCTTGCTGCTGCAGACATGTGCCTAGATACATTCCCATCCAACCAAGCCTTTACAGAGACATTTAAAAGTGTGGAGCAGGAGCCCTGCTAGCATGGTGACTTCAAATGCATGTGCCCACACATGACTTACTTGGCTAGCAGCTATAGCAATGAAACAAGTTTTGCCAGTAGCTTGGGTCGACATAGTCTTTTTCCCATTAAATAGGTCACAATGTTGTTTTTTGATTTGTGCTCTTGTTTACTGGATTCTTACCCTGGCTGACAGATAGCCTGAAGGCATGATGTTGCAAAAGCACAGTGGGATGGCTGGAGGTCTGATGAGAGATGTGTCCCTGCTGCTGCAATGCCCTCTGTATCTCCCCAGAAGCCCCTGTACAGACAGACTGGAGGTGAGAGAGGGGAGGAGATGGGGTCAGGGCAAGTTGTGCTGTGCAGTTTGATCATTGTGCAATGCTGTGTCCCCAGGCAGACTTGAGTCAGTGCAGCAGTGCACTCCAGGGTCTCCCTGCACCAGACACCTCCCCTTATTTTAACAGAATGCATTGCACACAGGCTGTGCAGGAAATCGGTTGTAATAGCTTTGTGGTTATATTGTGAAAAAAAAAAAAGACTGTGTGAAATCAGCATATTTGTTTATCTTATGGAATGGTCAGATGAGAGATCCCTCACCTTCTTTCACAGGTGAATTGTACAGATTGTGCCTCCAAGGGAGATGAGGGACAAAACAAGACCATCTCTCTCACCTCCCATCGGCAAGTGTGCTGACAGGAATCGAGGGAGAATTGTAAAACAGCCAAACAAAGGAGGAATGTGGCAATGGTCATTTTGAAATAAACCTGTTTGTCACAAGCAGTGACTTGGCAATACTTATGCTATGATTCATACCAAAGTGCAGCACCTGCAGTACTAGTCTGGATGACTTTTAGGATAGAAGCAGCAGCAAATACTATTGTAACATTTAATAATGAGCAAGGAAGCAAGTATCAAAGCTGCTCTTGGCTCTGGGACTACATTAACTTAGAGTAGGACTTATGCAAGAGGTGGCTGGAAGCATCTTTACACTGCGAGGTGCATGTTGCCTGTAACTGACTCACAACAGACTGGGGTTTGCACAGTTGCCTGTCTCTCTGTATTCAGTTGCAGTCTCTCTTCTCTTTTACACGACAATTGCAATTACTATAGACTCTTAGCTGGCATATACCACATTAGAGCCCTTTGAAGATGCTCTCAGAAAGTCTCTCACAATGCCTCCCACTCCTCCTTGATGACAAGACTGAACTTTCTTACCGGTGTCTATGCTAGAGAGCCAGCAACATTGTCTGTCCGTGTCTCTAAGATGCAGGCAGCTCCTGGAAGCCTCCTTACAGAGAGATACAGGCATGTTATTCTCTCAGTACTACTTATAAACAAACTGCTACAGCCAGGAAGACATCACAAATGCTTTGTTTGCCTGGTTGTTGCTGCTGTCTAAAGGCAGCTTTTAGAAACTCATCAAATTCCAGTGGACACTAGTGCGAACTGCTTGTTGTAACTGCAAAAACAGCTCTTTTGAGGGAATCAGAAAGTCAGGTTCCTGTTTCTTTACAGAAACTCAGCTTCAGAATATGGGACTGTATTCCCTCTCCTGCCCCAATAATATTGATAAGTACCTAGTTAGTGAAAACACCTGTCTTACTGGCTGTCTTAGCAGGAGAAAATGAGATCAGGAAAGGAAGTGTCTACAGATTATTTCCTCCAAGAAGATCTTGGCTTCCATCAAAATCTTCAACATTTGGACTTCTCAGTTTAGTCCTCAAAGGTACTTGGTGGTTTTTTTCCTACACAAAATACTTGTGCAGGGAAGTATGTTCACACAGGCTGGTTGGGTGACTCCTCTGCTTAGCACTACATGTTCTCTTGTTTTTTCCCTGTACTCAACTATTGAAGTTAGTTTTGAACAGTTTAAAGAAAACACTCTTAAATACTTAAGCAGGAAAAAATAAGAAAAAATCAGTTTTTTAAACAGAAAAATGACTAATCTAAAGCCTGGAAGAATTGCTTACTATGAGAAACCTGCTTGCTTACATTTTGCCCTTCTCACCTGTCTCTAGTTTTCCAGTTGAAGGAATTTTTGTTTCTTTTCGTTTCCATTTCAGGTTTCTGTCTTTTAAGTCAATGCAAATGTATCTCACATCCTAGATAGTGTATTTTTTTAATTGCTGGAGAGGTAGAAGTTGTACCTCTGCACTTCGGAAGCAGGTGTCAAGGCCACTGTTATCCCATCTGAAGCAATGACAGATCTTTTGCCTGTCCAGAACTGGACAGCTTTTCCCCACAGCACAGCCCAGTCCTTTGTATTTATTTATTTTGATGGGTTTGTACATTTACTTTATACATGAAGAGGAAATAATTCACAAATACAGATTTCCAAAGCCCTGATAAATTAATGCAGTTTCCATACACAGTAAATAAAAGACAAAATATACAGGTAAATTGAGTTACAAATAGTTTTCTGTACTCCTTTTTATTACACATACTACTTAGAGACACAAAGACTCTGGAAGTTGTAAAAATGAATAACATCCTCCATTCACATGAAGTGTGACTTTCCCAATCTGCGCATCTTCCCCACAGTGCAGAAAACATCCTGGGACATGGAGAATTGTGAGGAGGCTACATCATTGAAAAGTCTGCAGCTGATACTGTTACACAAAAAATACCCGCTTCCCAGCAAGAAGGGTCAAATGGTGAGAGGAGAGGTGCTGTAACTTCTTTAGTGAGAAAACATGGACCACTCAGAGGAAAGTTCACCCTGATCTACAGAAACAGTTTAGCTGTGATACTGTCCACAGTCTGGTATCCAGCTGCAATACCTGGGAAACCCGCCATCGAAAAGCAATGCCTTAATCCTTGGTCACACTTGACCTGGTGTCAGGGTCCAAGCTGACCTCTGCTCTAGCTCTCAGGGTGGTGCCTCTCTTGGAAGGCTGGTCCTGGAGCATGGCCCCTGCAGACAACCGGGGCCATGTGCCAGCCACAGCATGGCAAACCCTGCTGCTTTGAGGGTGAAGAGTGAACAGATTAAATGAAGACCATTCTTCAGAAGGAGGATCACAGAACAGCCCTTAAATTCATCAGGGTTTCTTCAAATACAGGAAAATGCTTTCTGACTCACTGACAGAACTAGCATGATTTGTTGGCTTGTTTTTTTAATGTTTTCCCAGACAGAGTGATGTAAACTCAGGTCTTGAAACTACCAGTGGTATTGGGTGTGCAAGAAATGGAAAATTGAGTCTTGCTTTGTAAAAGTACTTTGAATTGAAAATTAACCTTGCTCATTATTGTTTAGGAAGCAACATTTGCAGCAGCTGCTGCCTATCTATAAAAGCATGCATTTTTTTCGCCTTTCTTTTCACACTGAAAGGAAAGCAACAAATCCAAAAGCCAATAGACTGAAAATATCTGATATATATAATGAAAGAGATGAAGGGGGAGAGATGACACACTTATTTTTGAGTTTTGCTCAAAAATGTTTAACGGTAAGCAGTACCACATTTCTTCTTCATGTTCTGTGCCTTACCATCCACACCTCCACCTAGCCTCTCTCCTCCCAGTGCTTTTTTTTTTGCAACATGTAAAGCTCAGGTTCTGTTGAGGTAGGGTGGTAATGGCTTACATCTGCACCTCTGTGACAGTGCTGCAGGACCAGCATACCCTATACAGCTCTCAGGAGCTTAGCAAAAGTAATGGTCATTTGAAAGTGCAAGAGCTTCTGCAGCAATGAGACTTGAACTAGTTTTAGAAACATTCCATAAGCTGAGCTGAAGCCCAGGCCTTGCAGGCAAGGCAGGACTATTACCTGTCAGCACACTACAGAAGGCTGGGTCAAGGATGGACTCTGCGACTTCAGCGGTGCCACAGGAATCCTGTGGCACAGACAGGAGCACAACAAACTTCCTTTTCCTTTCTTCAGTACTAACCATGCCTTCATCAACAGATGGATCAGAATTAGCTGTACCCAGAGAGCTTGAGGACAGAAGGAAAGGGCTGTGGATGTCACTCTCCATTTTGCTATCAGGAGTAACCTAGTACTGAAGGCAGGGCACTGAGTCAGGAGAGGTCAATCCCACAGTGCTGCATTTGCCGTGCTGTTGTCTCCAGAACAGGTGCAGTTGGTACTCAGGGCTTGCCTTTCTGGTTAAACATTCTCTAGGCTACAGGCTCTTCCAGCTCACATACGCTAGTGTTTCTGGATTTGGGATAGTTGCTGTTTCCCTGGAAGTGGGTTAGGACTGTTTTAGTTTCTGCCAAGGGCCACTGGCATCTAGACAGTTTTACCAGAGCTTATGGAAATACTTTTAGCTAAAACAAATACTGAAGTCACACCTTTACAGAGTTTGAAACGATTTATGGGTGTGGTTTATCAAGCAATTCAGGCTGATTTGAACCAGGATTAGTGCTGAAAAAGAGACATTCTGGCCCTTCCCTCTTCTGTCAAATCTCATTTCTGCTCTAAGCTGTAGCAGCAAGCTCGTCGGGCTGCAAACAATGCCCTCAAAGCCAAGTGACAGCTTCCTGCTGGATGAGTGAGCTGAACTGGCTGAGCACGGCAGGTGAACCCAAAAGACTGCAAAGCAAGGGTGAACAGGACAGGTCTTTCCCTTTTAGTGCAATGCGGCTTTAGATTAGTTTAAGAAACTCAGGAAAAACAGACCATTAAAACTTACAGTGTTGAGACTAGAGTGCTGACTAATGGCAGAACTTGGTTAAAATCTCTTCTGTGGCAAGCCAGGCAGAGATTGACACCAACCAGAATCTAATACATCTACCCATACATACACATATCATAGATCAACTCTCTATTACTCTCTCCATTTTTGCCAAAATTTTCTGGACTAAAGTAAAACTAAAAAGTAGAAAAAAGCAAAACATGAGAAGCACAGAAGTTGCTGCAACAGAGTACCTTACCCCTGTCATCTTTCCTGACTCTAGCTGTAAACACACATGCACTCTCACACACCAACCACCTTCCAAACAGAAGACGTCAGCCTTGGTCACATTTGTTGATCAGTTGCCAGCAGTTTCCTGATCAAAACACATGGACTAAGGCTTTGAACTTTGGCTATCACCCAGAAGAGCACCTGCTCCCCTCTGCCCCAAACGTGTAGTTACATTAGCTGCTGCATGCTTAGTTTTGTTTACTGTTTCCCACTAACCTCTAACCATGCTTCTTTTACAAGGCAGCTTAGGTAAGATGAACACAGCACTTACTAAGCTGGCAGAATTAGACTCCCTCTTGCGATCAGTCTAAAGGGACTCTGTCAGAACTGGACGTACAGGGCTCTCCAGGAAACCATACCAGAACATGGGCTGGTTTTAGAAAGAGTGGCTTATCTTATTTTCCAGGTGCCTTGTTTACCCGGACTACGGATAAACAAGGGCCTCCCTTTCCTGAAACTCTGCATTGTGGGGAGTAATGAAGAGGACTTGTCATTGCCTTCAGCTGCCATTTAAAACTCTCTGCTCCCTGCAGTGTAGATGTGTCACAAAGGTGAATGCCGTTTTCTAGTCTGATTATGTCAACACTTAATTATTCCATTCCCACTCCCCGAAGTGTTTTATTTACTTGGTTTGTTGGAGCTGGCAATCACAGGTAGGCTTCAGGGAGCAGAGGTTAGGAGGGTTCTCAGATTTGAAACTGTCTCTGTAATTTGATGCCCTGATGGACTAAGAGCTGGAAGGAAGGACTATAGCTATTTATGATACAGCAAAGCTATACAGCTTGTGAAATTTGTTCCTCGTGCAAGAACATCATCCTTCTTTTGACCCTAGACTCTAATTTCAGTCCTTGGCATCTGAACACTCCACCTTTGATCAATAGCTACTAGCATATAATATTCCCAATGATTTGACAAGGTTGAGAAGCCACTCATTTCACACATTTCCTTCTTTTTCACATTCCCATTCTACCTTCATCACCAGTCTTTTTCCATATAATTAATAGAAATAGCAGGAGATGACAGAGAACATTGAATAAAGTCTCCCTTACTTATGGCTTACACTGCAGCCCTCCTCTCTCCACAGGGGCATCCAGGCCAGTCCCTTTGTCATGTCAACTATTGCATCTCTGCCCATCAGGAATAAGACAGTGCTCTTCCTGGCTAATGCTGGGAAATGTGAGGAGACAACATGTCATCTGAACTTGCCTTTACCGTAATACTAAGGCTGTGGCTTTAAATACTTTTTACTGTATAACATGACTTGGACAACATTTCTCATCAACAGTGGGACTGATTCAAACACTAGTAAGAGGAAGGACATCCTCACAATTAAGCATGTGTCAGATCAAAACTAAGTGGCAGAGGGAGTTTAATAACCTTGCACCACACCCTGCCTGATGGCAACAGAGCACTCAAGAAATCCCTGTTGTTGGCAGTGCTAATGAAGGCCTTGTATGAATTACGAACATGACTACGTCTCCAGCTGGGATTTTTAAGTGTTGGGAAGCACCCTCTGGTCCACAGTAGGAAGTCTTCTGCTGGGCACACACAGGAAACACTTCTACCAAGCAGAGGAGGCAGAAATCAGTTTCTCTCTTGGTGTGAAAGATTGTGCTCTTGGACAATTTTTACAATGAGCAATTCCAGCCCAATTTCTTAGTTGTTTTGTTTCACAAAATAGCCAAAATCACTTACACTACAAAATTTCCATACTTCATTACATTTCCTAGATTTGAAAAAGACAAATGAATGGACTTGGCAGATAAGTTTTAAAACTGAAAGTTGCAGAAAGAGAATACAAACAGCTTCTTGTTACAACTGAAATTACCGTGTTTGCATCTGATCTTACTGCTTCCCAAAATTGTCATTAGCGCTGCTTGCACACCTTACTTTTTGAGGTTAACCTCAGCACAGGCAGAGAAATGTAGGCCCTTGAGTTGGCTGAGATTAGGTCTGCAGATCAGCTTCTCTAAGCTACAAATGGAAATTGGCTTTAGCTCATGCGAAATGTGGCTCTGGGCCTGGTGGATGTTAATAATAAGGTTGCAGTGGCATAACAGTCTTCATACCTGCTGTGTATGCGTGGATGCAAGGGCTGTAAACTCCAGTTAGGGAAGGTGGCCTTCCCTCACCCTGCCCTGGTGGCAGGGAGGGCCGGGTCTGAGCGCTGCAGGTGGCCTGGCCAGGTTGTTCTTCTACATCTCCCACATCATGCCCGGGAGTGTGGCTTCAGCAGGAAAACCCAGGCACCCCAGCAGAAGGGTGTCATTTTGCCTCCTGCTCTCCAGTGGGAAGGTGCCAGGAAACACTGTCTGTGGGAGCCCCCCATCCTCTTGGCCCTTGTTCTCGACGGGTGCAGGGCGGGGGAAGGTTGCCATATTGCCTTTGTCTGGAGAAGCCACGTGGGTGTGACCTACGGGGAGCGTCCGCCATCTTGTGTTCCTGAGGCTGAATACATTTTTGTGGGTAAAACACCTTCTTTCTTTGTATACTTTTTGTATTCATTTTGTTGTTATCACGCATTTCTTATTCCATTGCTTTTTGCATTCAGGAAATTGTTATCTCAGCCCATAGCCTCTGCTTTTGTCCCTTCCTTACCAGAAGCTTCGGGGCTAAGGGGAGCGGTTTATTTGGATTTAATTTCCTGCTGCTGTTAAACCACCACAACTTCTGTCTGTTATGCAAGGGCACACTGAAGTCATGACTATGCTGTGGTATTGCTGTGGTATTGTGGATGTGTAACATAGAGTTGTGGCTCCAGATTGGTAGTAGATTACAGGAGTTTTTTCTACCAGCTTTTAAAACTAATTCTTCTAACAACAGGAACAATTTGTGTATTACTTCACTTACCAGTCAAAGTAACAGCTGGTAGAAGTCTCTCTTAGGAGATTATAGAAAATTTCTGCCAAAGATTATGTTTTTCCATTGGAGAAAGCTTTTCTTCTGGTGATTTCATTGAAACAACATCCTAAAAACAATGTGCATCAGAGATGACGAAGATAAATATTTGCTGAAAACAAGTGGTTTCCAGCAATTTTATATAAATTGGCTTCACTTCTGGAAATGAAAAGGTGTAGTTCAGTGAACACTGGAAGAGTTCAGAAATGTTCCCCTTAGTGCTTAATGCAGTCGTACAAGTACACATGAAAATCAAACTCGAGTTTAGTGAGATCCTTTTGTGATTATGAAGTCTGCTCCTGAGCTCCCTGGTGGAATGTGAAAGATGCTTAAAGTCTAGCACACCATAAAGAAAAACATGTAACAGTTGCACCCCTATTCTCTTCACCAGATGCCATATTTTGGTATTTACAGGTATATCCATGGGAAATTCAGAGATCATATCCACACTGCACAGCTGAATTTTGCTGGAGTTGGGCACGTGGTTGAACTGATGGTAGAAAGAGGCCCTGGGACCCTCAGGTTTATCTAACAACCACCCCATGCATTCACTTTGACCTGTGCTCTCCTTCCGTGCAATGCCTGGCTCACCTGGTGCCACAGACAGCATTTTACATGGGTGATGTAGCACTCTTTCCTGCAGTGAGTAATTTAAAGCAGAAAGGTGGGTCTGGTAAGGCAATTGTGAAAATACTATGCTAGCATGGAAGACTGAACATCCTTGCTGAAGAAGAATGTCTAAAACAAGCCAGAATTTCTCTCTGGCATGCTTTCCTTTGGTGGCTGTGGAAGTTCTGTAGAGCTTTCCTAGCCATGATAGTAAGAAATAGGACAATAGCATGGTGCTAAGTCACAGCTGGGGAAGTGGTCCTTCCTGTAACTCTCCTTCACCTTCTGCTGAAAAATACTCTCCCTGTTTTGCTAAGTACAAACCAACAGTATGTCTTGGAGAATGAATGGCAAATGAAGTCACATGGTACCTTTGTATTCTTCTATTCATATCTGTCCTGTAGACTCAAATTGACACCAGTAGACGAGGTTCCTTTCTGTATTTTCCTGGAATAGTAGTAATAAGTGCTTTGCATGACACTTCTTAGCCAGATATCATTACCTGGGATAAAAAGGCCTGGAAATCCTCCTCTTCCCAGTAGCACTTGCAAGCTTTGGACCTGGATACGGTTCTTGAAGCCTACATGGAAATTGTGTTAATCCATCAGTTTAAACATTTATGCAGCTCCTTTTTGAACCTCTATAAGCAGACTGATACTGCAGATGAGGCCTTAAGTTTCCTCTGAAACCGGTACTGGTACTTCACTACCAGCTCTAGCAGCTGCAAGTGATATTTCCTTCTGACTGTGAGCAGCTGAGGAAATTTAGCCCATCCTATCTGATGCTAATTTGGTTATGGTAACTCACCTCCTTCAATGTTTTCCAGGTTAATTGTTACAACATTCTCCAGCTGCCAACAGAGTCCCCAGGGGTCTGTAGAAAATTTTCATTTGAAGTGTTCTAGTTGTAGAGGATGGTGGTTAATTTCTTAAGTATAACCAAATCTGAGTCTAGTCTTAGCTATCAGTCTTTATCTGGAAACACCTCTAAAGAAATATCTTTCCTACTTCTTCTGCAGATATATACCTTAGGAATGACGAAATAATCCATACTATAGGCTTAGGAAAGTAAGACATGTTTCTGTCCTACATCTCACCTGGACCTGATCCTAGCATCCATATGCACTGACACATTGCCTTTGGCACAAAACTCCATACTTGTACACTTTGTTTTTCCAGTAATAAAAGTTTTGGCTTAGCAGTAATTGATTGTAGTCAGCACTCTGCCAAGTATTTTTTTCCTCACATTTGCAACCAATAAAAGACTTAAAAATGGTGCAAAGTTACAGTGCTTTGTAGGTAAATTTAGTGATAGCAGGATTCGTTGCTGACCTTCTCTCTGAGCTCCTTTTGCTTAGCTGATTGCTACATCTGTTTTGACTTGTAAGCAGTTTTATGTAGGGCGTCTGAAAGTGAGGCTGATCCATCTTTCATGGGAAACAGACTAGTCAAACTATACCTCTTTGTGGCCAGGCTAAAAAAATAGATTTTGCAATGCAATGAGCAGGTCAAAAAGTAAAGCACAAGATGACTAAAAGAGTCAAACACATGCAGTCTAGCCCCTCTAATGCAAGCGCCTTCCCCTCTCTCCCATGTTTGTGACAGCAGTTTTGAAAAGTACAACTTCATCCTCCCCTCCCTGTGCACCACATGCTGGTGTCTCACTTAGTCCTTACTCATGCAAATTCCAACCCTCTCCCACAGCCCTCCAGCTTCAATTGCTGAGCTGCAGCAGAAGCATTCTGACTATGCTTCCAACACATGTAGCCCAGAGCTTCTCCAGGTGTGTTACACTCAGCTGTGACCATACCTGAATCCATAGGGAAGATACCTCACTGAGCTGCACTCTGAATCCTGCAGATACAGCAGAGTGTGGATTCATGAGCCTGGACATAGAGCCACCAGAAATGCATTGCACCATTGCAGTAGGTGCTACATTTCTGCAGGAGGAGTATGTGTGGGCTCAGGCTGTCAGCATCTCTTCGCCAAGAAATCCATGTACGATGCAGCATGTCCAAGCATTCACTCCTGTTTGAGACCCCTTATCACCCTGCTCTAAATTCTTCTTAGTCTTCCTCTCTGCCTAGAGTACGCGAGTGCATATTGGCAGTGTAGGTGTCCTAGGCTTGGTGACAGCAGGAGCCAGAGTCTGGGCAAGATGGTCCAGGTTTGCCTTGTCTCAAGAAAGGCCAGTGAATTTTAAGATACATTGAACTGACTCAGCAACATAATTGCTTTCTGAAAAATGATCTTTAAATATGCATGTGTTGGACTTGGACCTCATCCAAAGTAGTCTGGCTGGTGCAGAAATGCTAGGTCAGTTTGGTTAATGCAAAACTGAACCAGGTCCACTGAGATCCTCATCTGGCTTTAAGGCAGCATAGCTGCTGGTCCCACTGTTCCATACAGAGGAATATCATCAGTTCCCTTCTATATACCACTCATCTGACTTTTGAAGACCCAAATACTTTTACCTGCAAAGTCTGAGTGGCTTGGCTGTAACCCTTTTGGAAAGCAAGTACCTTAGGCATTGTTGAAAACTGATTTTCTTTCTCTTTTCCACCCACTGCCTTGTCTTCTGAGTCAGATAGTGCCTGAAAAGAAATGGGAGTGAATTTTTGGTGTGGGTTTGTTTTTTGTTTTGTTTTGTTTTTGTGATCCAGTGGACTGAGTTTAACAAATGAAAAATCAAATAGAAATAAATTTTAATATTTTGCAGAGTGCTTTCAGGCCACCTTCAAAGAAGCTGTACAGCTCCATCTCCTCTGACTTAGCCAACAGCATGCTTCATTTACGTTCTTTGGACTTAAAACTTGGCCATTACTCCTCCATTTCATTGGCAAAGCTGAAATAGTGATGCGACTCAAATTGAGGTACCTGTTTTAAAAAACGATGCTGCAACACAGCAGCTCTGCAATAAAAAGGCTGCAATCAATTAAGGAGGTTATTTCTCCTTTGAGGGAGGAACACAGCCAACAGAGGTTTAGGACCTGGAATTGGCTCCAGCACAGCCAGCTCTAACAAGTTCACTGTTGCTCTCTGTAAAGACCTGACCATTTAGGAAACTGGCTCCTTTCTGAACCTCCTGGCTCTGTCAAGCATGTGACATTTGGTAGTTTCTAAACTCTCGTAGTTTCCTAAGTCTTTCTCAATCACTTGAATCCCAAAGATCCTAAAACCTGTGGCTGTCTCCATCTTACCCTTGTCTCCACACCCTTTTAAGGTGAGAAAAGTCATATATATCCACGTCCACCCGAGGCCAGCTCTGGATGGCCTTGGCCCACCTTAAAATCATTTGCATGTAACCACTGATCGTTTGTGGCTTTCCAAACTCACTATTCAGGTCAGCAAATCATTTGCATGTAGCTACCGATCTCTTGTGACTTTCCAAACTCACCAGTCAGGTCAGCGACAAAACTTCCAAAGACAGTACAACCAGTAACACCCAATAAAAATAGCAATATGAAGCACTTCTTCTAGTGGATGCATGCTGCTGCATGCTGGGGAGAAATCATTGGAAAAATGGCCTGCACCAAAATGTTTGCTTCTTCCCTGTCTTCTTCTGAAAATTTCTTCAAAATCTGAGTCTGGGTGTCAGTAGAATACTTTTCTAAACTGCAAGGTAATCTGTAATGCATCTTGGCCTTGAGCAGCAAACTTGAGAATTTGTCTATATTATGGATTTTGAAGACAAAATGAAAATTGTCATTCATTGCTTTATCCTCAAGATTATGTTTCAACAGCTCTTCTCTGAAGATACAAAGATGGTTAGTATCCAGCTTCAGTTATTTCACTGTCAGAAGCTAAGCTTATCATGTTTCTTGCATGAACTATACACTCTGTACACTTGTGACTAAATTTTTTTGACCTAGCAAAGACCTGCATTTTCTCCATTTCTGAAGTGAGTTAGGGCAGGATCTGTGCATTTTTTAAACACAGGTCTAAAAACTGTAGAATGAAGTTCTGCTCCTAGTTGCATTCACAAAATAAAACACGGAATTAATAAAAGTGAAGCAACAGAAGGGATAACACTTGGCTAGCCTTTCTTTTTTTATCCCCAAATTGTCATCTAGGAAAAAAAAATTTTTTTTTCTTTGGTCAGTAGCACAGGATTTATAAGAAAGGAATCCAAAGCTATCCTATGACTGTGATTCACTTTCCTGAGCCTATTACCATGAAAACTGTAAATGATGCAATAGGCTGTGACTGCTAGTCAAAGGTTCATCATAGAGCCCACTAAGTAATTTATACTCCCAGGGCTGCATTTTACAGTAAACGGAAGCAAAGAACTCTGAGGAACATGCTGTTGGGAAGGGAAAAACAAAATGAAAGTAAAAGGAGTAGTTAATCAGTGTTGGTAAGCTGGCCATGCATCTCAAGTGCACATAAAGCATCTGGAGAGGCGGGCAGGGGAGGAAACCTTTTCTGGTAGAAACCCAGTAAGTTTTATGACATGAGAAAGACCCCTCCACTTACCAGAATCTGACAGAAGTACTCAAAATGTCCACAGCTGGAAGGTGAAGTATGGTAGTGGCCATCAATTGACAGAGGTAAATACAGGCTGCATGGAGCTGGGTTCTGCATTGAGCCACTCTGAGCAGCCGTGCGAGATTCTGAATGCAGTTTGTCAGTGGCAGAATATCAAAACACAGCTCAGGATAGGACTGCTAATAAACTATACTTCTTACTGAGGACTAGACTGTAAAAGAATGGTTAACTATGGAGCCCAGCAATAGCTGGGACCTGGGGAAAGACTTTATGAAGTAAGGGTAAAATAGGCAAAGAAAGGCAGGGGGAAACAGCAACTAGCATTTTAAGAAGACCTTGCTTTAATCCTTTGCAGCATACACGGGGCAGAAGTATGGTGCAAAGCTGCCTGCATAGCGCGCCATACCAAGACTGTGCAGCTATCAGGGAGTGATGCTGAGATTTTAAATAAACAGCACCAGCACAGTCCCTTGTGTGATGAGTGGATATTTAACGTAAAGGACTATTATTGCAGCACAAGTTCTAATGCAGTATCGTCTCCCTCTTCAGCACAGCATTATCTGGAGGATTCCTGATGACAGACTCACATTTGCTGTTTTGGTTTCCATTATGAAAAAACCACAAAGGAAAAGCTATGTAGCAAACTGCTTTGGCTTGCCATTTGTTAAAATGAATGCAGATCTCTCTGGGGCACAGGGACCACCTCTGCAGTAAAAAAAATTACTTAAATATTCCTGCAGCCTACTAAGAAACCCCCCTAAAGTCAAACAGGAGGTTCCCAGAACTTCAGACAGGAGGCATTGCCTCTCCACAATTCTGACTGTAAAGAAAAGCGAAGTTTTGATACCCTTCAGCAACACAATGTGATCAACAAGGATGCAACAAGCAACAGTTTATTTGTAAAAAAATCCTTTAAAATTTACTACATTGTAAGATTAAGGAAAAAATAGTCTTAATATACATACATACAGTATATATAAACAAACACATATCGCACCATGAAAATTACATGCTTTTTAGAACAGAGTGGGTCATATTCCCTCATATCAATTTTAAAGTTATCACTGCAAGAAACCTTGCTTCCTTTTTTTTTTTATCCCCATCAAAGTTTTCAAGTACAGGAAGTAAGTAATGCAGGATCTAATAGTAGAAAACCTTTGTTATACACAAATTACAACTGACAGCTAGACAATATTATTCTGCAGTATCCAACACTTGTGGTTTTTGAACTCTATAATGATATGAACTTTTACCTGAGGTGCATGGAAATAATGAAGCATGATAATTGGCAAGTTTAAGAGATTTTCACATTATGATTTGACTGTAATTGAAGTTGATTAGGTATCACATGTCTATACGTATAGTACTGGCACAAGAATGCTCTGCGTGAGTCATCACCAATGTCTTAGAAGTGCAGGAAAAATTAACAGGCAAGCACCACTTGCAATGATAAGCATGCAGATAATTTAAGTGAAACAGAGGTAGCATGTTCTTTTAACTCCAGCAGGGTCATTCAAATCAACTGCACTCTCCCTTCTGCAAAAGGCACTCACTTTTTCAGCTAAAAACAATGCGCTTAAATTTGGTCAGATTGACCACAAATGGTGGATTTCTCTCCTTACAAATATAAAAAAATGTTAAGCAGAGGACACAGTGAAAAAAAAAAAAAGAATGTAACAAACACACATATAAGGTACTATGTGCTATTCTTCTCTCCCTACCTGTTATGGAGAGAATTATATAAAACAGTTGCAGTACGTAATCCAAAAGTTAAGACTTTCCAGTTGAAATGGCAGTATTAAGCAGCACATTCTCTATCAGAAATAGTTTTAAACCACCAGAAGTACACCAGTTTTTTTAATAAAGAGCAACAATTCACAGTTAGGAGTAGAAAGTTTATGCACAAAAAAGGTGGTGCCAGAGAAGGATCCTTTGATGCAAAATCTCATAAATTAGTATGCACTGTAACTTTTATGCAGTATCTTTTACCCTTTCTGCACTTTGAAAGGATGCCCATGCAAAACACCTCCTCTTATCGTGACACTACAGAACTAATCGAGTTATAAGACGTGCCACTGTTACAACTGGAAGCATAAGCCTCTTGACCATTAGCATCTAAATTAATTTTGAATACAGAAGATGCCTTCAGTAAGAAATCTGCTGCATCTCTGCGACCTAATTCCCTCAGCTTAAACATTAGTATGCCTACAGTGCTGTCAGGTGCATTACTCCATTCCTGCAGAAGGGCATGAACTGGGCTTGAGAGAAAGTAATTTTGTGTTCCATTATTTGTATTGTACTTTGCAACAAGATCAGGGAGACCCAGGTTCATGGCCAGAAGGCACCAATCTTTGCCCATTGGATCAGGTGGATCCAAAAGTCGACTTAGTTTTCTCCTGGTGAGTAGATTCAGATCAGAAACATGAATATCCATTCCTAGGCTTCCCTGGGAGTAAACATCAAGACACCCGAAGCACAGTATACTGCTAAAGCTCTCTTTATATCCCCCCATAGTGTTAGTTAGTGATGTCTCCTTTTGACTCTGTGCACGGAAAAAGTCTCTAGGCTGGTAGACCATTACTGGTTCATGATGTTCCCTCAGCTGCTGAGGACTAAGGTAGTATTTCCCGGTCAGAAGACCTGGTAAGGTTGTGGCTATTAAGTTATCAATGGTACTGCACACAGAATCCAGAAGTAAACAGCACTTGATCTTCTCTGTTTCCAGTCCTCTAACTTGAACCTCTATACCCTGCCCATGGTTGACCAGCAGCACTAAAAGCTCAGCTCCACGATTCATAATCTTTGATCCGTTTACCCACAGACGTATATCAGCATCCCCCTCTGTGCTCTGCTGATGAATCCACCTGCAGAGATTAACCTGAACTTTATGAAAAATTCCACAAGGAAATGGGGTAAGATGTTCCACAGGAACGATTCTAACACCACCATAAATCAGCACTTCATCCTCCTCATCTGTCCAAGACCTGTGGAGATTGTCAGTCTTTATGAGAGCAGGAATATCCACCATTGCTCCACTGCTAAGGTCCCTTGCACAAATATCCATGGCATCCAAAATCTGTATCAGTTCTTCCACATCACTATCTGTCACCAGACGCTGGATGTCCTCTATAGTGTACCGACCTCTATAGTGATGGAGGGCTTTTGGGTTCTCCACTGACAGGATTTTTCCAAGAACATTAGAACAGAGCCAGCGAGGATCCAGAAGCACAACATCTTGGACAGTTTCACTCTGCATAATGTTAATCTGTTCATAAATATGAAAGTTACTGTTTACATCTTGTGAAGTACAAAATAATAGCCGAAGTTCTTGCCTTCCTAACAGACTGAGCCCATAATTTGATTAGCACTGCTCACAAGAAAAAAACAAACAGTGCATTTAAATATATGGCAAGTACACAGAACAAAAACCAGATCTTGCTATTGTTTTCCATTAGTAATGAAACCATTAGAGCCTACAAGCTGGAAAGCCTAGTGATGCCCTGCAAGCTGTTTATGCAAAGCTGTTATCCTACTATTCAATTTCTAATGGACACATATAAATCTCTCATATGCAATGAACACTTCATTGAAGGTGATAACATAGTGATCCTTTCTGGGTATTTTACATTCTTACAACTATATCAATAAACGAATTCTTCCTGTCTCAAAGAGATTATGTTGAACACAATAGAAGCCACATGACATAATGACAACAGAAAGCATTAATAAGCAGTCTCTACTCATGACTTACGAGGAAGAGAAAAAAATCAAACAACTTTAGACATCTGCTTAAACTCATGAAGCAATATTCTACCAGAACAGTATCTTGCAAATAAAGAGATGGAATTTAGATAAAAATACTTACTTCTCCTATGCTATGCAA
The DNA here is from genome assembly GCA_013397775.1 of Eulacestoma nigropectus. Classification (NCBI taxonomy): domain Eukaryota; kingdom Metazoa; phylum Chordata; class Aves; order Passeriformes; genus Eulacestoma; species Eulacestoma nigropectus. The sequence goes on from VZTE01003043.1 coordinate 359,743, forward strand.
CTGCTGTGCAATATGCCGTAGGTCATTTTCACTTGCTAGGGGATTAAGATGTTCCTGTACATCATACACAAACTGCTGCAAGGACATCAGCTGGTTGGGTCCATTAATTTTTCTCCATGAAGGCAGTGTGGAGATTATTTTTTCACACAGGTGAGTCATAGGTGGACAAGTCTTAGAAAAGCACAGAAAACATTCATTTGAGAATAGTGTACTATTTTTTTTTAATGGAGGTCTAATGCATTGTGGTGGTTTAGCACCTTTCCTTAAAAAAGTGCATTGCAGAAACCACTTTTTTGCTTAAATAAGCAAATTTTCCAAATATCACCATGAGTTGCCTTTGTGCATCTGTAAGTTAATGTTTATTTCTGAAATTATCAGAATTTATTTAGAATCTGTACTCATCAATATCTCTACAGGACCAATTTACTTAAAATGTGAGACAGCAGGGTACTAAATAAGAAGCAAAAATGGTACTTTGATGTATTGATTGCCTTAGACTTCACTGATGCCTTCTTCCTACATTCTCAAGCCACAGCCTCCACTTCTTATGCAGTAAACCCCTTCAGATTTCAAGCTAGTGGCCATAGCTAAAATAAAGTTTTCTTAGAGAAGAAAACCTTGTAAAATCAATAGACCATCAGGAATGTAAAAGAGGCTGAATTTTGCATAAATCCAAGTATTTTCCTCAACCCACAGAATTAACTCTGTAATACATGCACTTTTAATCAATTACAAAAAAATGCATTTCAAAAGTAGCTGCAGGATATCTCGTTGGTGTGTAACATAATATTAATCCATTTAGCACAGGCTACAAAAATTTTGACCTGGTCATCCTTAGTATGGAAGTTTCAATGGATTCATGGTGATAATATCAAACCATAGCTACACTTTACCTTTAGTCTCATATGCATATACCTACACAAACAGATAAAACTGCAAGCAATATTTTTCATTTAAAAAATACAGTCAAAGGTTAATACATATTCAGTTTCCATATCGATATTTGGAATTGTCTTTCTAACAGTTGAGAAAACTGTTATACTCTGGTGGGTTTTTAATGAAAAACTTACTTTCCTGAAATAGAATATATTTCTCTGTTTCTCTGTAATACTATGGTGATTTAAAAAAATGCTGGAATCCAATCACTGCCAATCAAAAACCAAAATTATGGCTTTGAACTGAAATCTCAAATTGTTTCCTTTCAGCAGAGAGTATTTTGGTCGCCTAGTCAAAACAGCTACTGTTTTCAAAATACTGACTGAATCTTTGATGTCAAGGGTTTGTTTATCACAAGACCTGTCAAGTATGCTGTTAGAAAATTGCAACAACAGTGGTTTCTGTATGCTTCATTGTTCTAAGTTTGAAATTTACAGTAGATTATTACACAAAATGTTGACATTTTGGCTAATCCAACCCAGACTATTAGGCACTACTTACAGAAGTTAGGCACTACTTACAGAAATTATCTGGCTTCTTATTTCTTGCAAGTGATTTCGGAGAAGCTTCATATCTTTAGACCCAGATGCTCCAGCATCCAGGACAAATAACTTTTCTGAAATTTGCAAATCATTTCCAAATCTAAAAGAAAAAAAAAATCTTATTAACTTAGCCCCCCAAATCCAGTTTATTTCTTAATACAATTCTACTTGAGTCTTAAATTACACTAGAGTTGTTTTTCCTCAAGGAATGATTAAGTTTAAGTAAGGATAATGCTGAGATACTTTATGAACACAGACAGCATAGCTGCTGTATAACTTTCTTGAAAATAAACAGATATTAAGAGAAAATTATTTTCTCTCAGGACAAAGAGAATATGCGTAAGAAAATTGTAACTGCATTACACGACTCGTAATTACAAAGCAAAACATTTTACTAGAGAAGAGATTACAGGAATTTATTCTTTTTAAGGTTTTAATGCTTGTTGCTTGCATTCTTCTCCCTTTAAATAGTTCAGTAGTCATTGCTGTTGACAGCTCTCTCTCTCACTTCCTTTTGATTTTTCAACCACACAAACCCCTTTTCCTAGCTCTGAACCGATTTGCACTTAAAAGGATTCCAGCCAAAGATGACACACAGGAATTTTTCTGTTGGTTTATTTCAACTGATTAAGATACTGCCCCCCCCC
>VZTE01003043.1:363722-397035 GCA_013397775.1 Eulacestoma nigropectus
TTTTTTTTTTTTCTTTTTTTTTTTTTTTTTTTTTTTTAATTGGCAGCTAAGGACTTGGACAAAATAACTGGAAAGTAATTCCAAGAGTTTTAACTTTTCTGCTAACATCAGTTACTAGATGTTACTTGAGAGATTTGTAACAATACAGAGATGCATGGGTACCCAAACTGAGCTGAGCAGTATAAACACAGATTTAAGTGAAGTATCTAAATAATGCTGATAATCAGATAAGCAAGAAGAAAAAATTAATTGAGACTCTGACTCTGTTGAACTAATTAACTAAGTTTCTTTGCTAGACTGAGGAGCTGTGAAAAGCTTTCAGCAATTGCAAATTAGCTGTATTTGCAGCTTTGACACCTTTTTGCAAATTTCTGAGCTTTAACTTTTACAGGTAATTTATTGTTGGTTAGATCCAAATGGTGATATTATTAACCTTGTAATTTAATCTAAAATAGAAAATAAAAGAATGCCGATGCCTGAACTGAAAACCAAGAGTTGGCCTTGGCTCATTGTCTGCCTGAGATAATGCATACGGAAACAAGCAGAACACAGAAAGAGAGACAAAATAACTCTTTGCATAATGTTAAGTACTTAATACATTTGTCTGGTGAATCCTTAGCATTTTTACAAATGTCCTTGAGTGCTGAGTTAGGTCCACTGGCTGGAATAATCTTTTCAGATCATGGAACCAAGACACGTGTCAGAGGCTCGTTAGTCCAAGAAACTGTCACAGTCTGCAGACCAATACTCAGATACAAATGCAAACAAGTTACTGTACATACACCTGAATTACCAGACCTTTTAAGAAAAATGTTATTTAAATTGTTTGCCCACCAAGTAACTTTCAGTGAGCCTGAATATAAAACAAGTAAAATTTGTTAAAACCCTTGCAAAATTGTAGAATATGTGAAATTTACCAGAAATACTGATTTCTGTGCATCAGCACCAAAAAGTTATCATATTTGAAATCCAAATACAACTCTAGTTAAACACATGAAATTTGCACATACTGAAGGGCAACACTGTTTCATAGTACTCTTCAGTTCTGTTGTCACTTACAAGACTAATTTATGCTGAAAACACTGTTAATTGGGGGCTAGATAAAAGAGGAATTTAAGCAATGTATCTGAACTTGGTGTCTAAACCTCTAAAACACTTTCGGCAGCTTATCTGACATAAAACTCCATCTGCCATGTACAGATGTAAATCCCCAGTGCCACAAGATATTTCACTGTACCTTGTGACCCTTTTTAATTGAACTAAGTGGTGTGTGCAACTCTTCCGGCTTCTTCCATAGATAAAATTCCCTTTTTCCAAGAAACCTTATGTAAAGTTTGTTTGAGTACATGGGACTGAAGACACCCAACACAGATAATGCACAGAGTTGCAGGCAAATACAAGAAGCTTTATTCTACAGACCTCTAATACTTCATTAACAAGCAGAAGAACATACCTATTGGCTCCTCAACTGGGACCAATGATTTCAGGAAATTGAGCCAGAAAGTCACTTGGTTTAATTGGATTTCATAAGGCTCCTCAAGACTAAAAAGCACTATGTGAATTGCAGTGTGATCATTTGCAGCAAAATAATCATAACAGCAGAAGTACACAGGGTTCCCAGAGAATTCCCAGATGCTGAAATCACCAACTCCTGAAAAACAGACAAACAGATGAAGAGATTGCACTTCATCAGTAAGCATGAAACAATCTTCTGGCCATGGAAAGAAAAACAAAACAGTTAATCTGATTTAAACTTTCGCAAAGGTAAACTGTATGCACGTGAGAAAGCAAGACGGAAAATCCAATCATGAACAAAGGGAACAAGTTTCAGTCAGTTTCAGAGGCTTAGCAGTTGGGATCCCAAAATCTGTTTCTCTCTCACATTCCTTCTCTAGGACATTTAGCTGGATGTCGTATGTAAGCACCTGTGTTAAATGCATGCAGTCTTACGCAATTAAATTGAGCTTTGCCTTGAACAACAGCAGCAGATCATGTAATTGCCTTGAAAATCAAGAATAATGGCTCCCATTCTTCTCCCGTTCACCTCAAAAAAGCTTAATATTTTTATTAATTTTTCTTCTTAACATGCTACCACTGATTTTAAAAACTGCTGAAGCACATTCTCAAAGAAGCCACTTTGCTTTGCCAAATTTTACTATTCACATTGTGTTGGTAAATCAGGGCTGAAGAATCACCATGTTAAGGATCCCAAGAGCTCCATGCTTCTTTTTGCCATCCCTTTTAGCTTTGGGTGAGAAAAGTATTAGGATGTTGCACTTCCCACATGCACTATCTGATTAGGGTGACTGATGTCTACCACACTTGTACTACTTCTAATTAAATAAATGGTGATTAAGATGCACCTCAAACTTCTAGAAGGAGAGAAGTCAGAAAACTCCAACCTGCTTTTATGAGTACAGCTATTCAGAGTTCACCTGTGTGTACACTTCGTTCTGTATCAAGACAGCACAGAGAAAGAAAAGGAAGTCCTTCTGACAGTCCATGGCACAACTCTGTTTTGCTGCAGAATTTGACTGCAAATTATACTGAAGGAAGAAATTAGCCTGCACAAAGAACAAGATTTAGCTACTTGGCAAACTCTTCAGCATCTAGGATAAATGTTTTGTCACTGCATTTCATTACTGTGCATTCATAAGCAGGTTTCTGTCTCCAAAGTAAACTCTTGATTAATACTAAATCAGCTTCAAAATTGCAGCTGCTAAGGCATGCAAAACACTTTCCTTATGAAGAAGAGATCTGACCACCTATATAAATGATGATTAGTATGGCTGGTGGAGTATGAGCACCATTTATGCGGTCTCAGAGTCAAAAGCCATGTGTGTACTTACAACACCTTCTGTGACTGACCCCTCTTACTGCTAACTGGCTTCAACTGCAGAGCAGTTAACTTCCTTGCAAAAAAAGAAATTAAATCAGAAGCTCTGCTCACAATGACTGATGAGCTCCAGGGCTCACCAAATATGCTCCAACTGTGTCATGGGGTGAGAACAGTATGTCCTTTGCATAGCTGAGAATATAGTTAAATGGTGAGGACTAAATAGGACCAGACTAAATCTGATAAAATCTCCAGATGACACATAGTATAGGTGAAGAAGCCTTCATACTAGTAGCCACCTTGCCGACCTGCTCCTGTCATACCAAATCCCTCTTTTCTACTCTCCCACTTACTCACCTCAAAAACGTTTCTATGTAATACTATAAAGATGTGACATGAATGATTAAAATGTATATTACTACAGCTACAGAACTTCAGGCAGATTTACCTTCTCCTTAAACAAATTATATCCCACCAACTTGAATTGTCAAACACAGTCACTACTATACCAAGTCAGACTTTTCCCCTCATTTTTTTTTTAAAAACAAGTAAAAAGGCATTAACTGTCCTGCAGCATTAAGGCACCCCAGCCCAGGGCTCTTCTTACCATGCAAGCAGGCATTCTGGATGTCAATGGCCTTGGTGGACTGGTCATCAGAAGAGAAGTGAGAGTGATGAGCAGGTGATACGAAAGTTTCTAATACCCCTTTGGTCAGGCCTGGCTCAAACATCATACTACGGCTTCTCACGCTGACATTTTCGCAACCAGGATAAAGATTCGTAATACTTACTGAAACTGGGTCAGGGAAAGGAAAATGAGATTACAAACCATGTGAAAATCACAACCAGATCACTTCAAAACAAGTATGCAAGCCATAAAAGCAGATTAATAAACCCAAAGTGCTCTTCAAAGAAAGGAGATGTCTATGAAGCCGTACACACAACATCCTTACACAACTACATCCTTATTCTGAATGATTAAAAGGAAAATATTAGAATGATCCTATAAAGCACTTATGTCCATAAGCAGATATACCTCTGAGTGGGAAGCATAGAAAAAGGCTGAATTTTATGGGTATGAAAGGTTTCAATAATTAAAGTTCTGTGTGGCAAAGATGTACTGCCTCTTTTTTTTGTTTTTAGCTAAGGGCTACAATGTCATTGCATGATCTATTATTGCTGGCATGGAAATGTCACATTTTCATATTATTGATTCCTGTAAGTAATGATAAAAAGTATCACTGCGTAACAAGTGTCTCTGGGGTGGTGGGGGAGAAAAGCAGGCCCTTAACCAAAATTATTTTACTAATAAACAATTTTTTAGTTCATATTTATTCAGATTCCCAGAGTGCAAATGAGAAAGAAAAGGGCTTTTTAACTGACTTGCACCATCTAGTGGATAAAAATTTATTTCCTCCACTAGTTAGCAAATTCTAATATTTGGGTTTTACTGTAGGAAGATATTACCTGTTAGCTGTAAAACTATAGTTTCATGTTTGATCTCCTAGTATAATATTTTAAACCTTTGCGCTCTTGTAAATAAGTACTTGGTGGATTCGCACACTTATTTTTACAGAATTTAAACAGGAACATATACAAATCACATTATCAAGTACAGACCAAATTGTGCTGATTTAAATATTTATCTGATTATGTCACTCAACCCATAACATAATTTACATGCTATAAAATTATTTACATCCCAAAAGAACATATACTGAAAGAAGCAAAAACCAAACCTCCAAATGTTAAAATAACACCATAGTAGCTTTGTATGTATAGGACTGCACAACTTTCTGGCTTTATATCTAGGTAAGCTCTTTTCAAGGGCATGCTTCAAATTCACCTTTATTTCTACACTGATTTGCCAATGTGACTGGCAGTCTTTCTGATTTTATGATGGTGTGAGCATATAACATCTCTCCTTTGGTTCTGTTACCAACCATCACAAAAATATCTATCTTCAGTCAAAACCTTCCTGTACTGCCTCCAGGAACTGATATTCCTTGAGTGACTTATCCCCCTTTGAATGACACAGTAAATTAAGATAAATAAATCAAGAACTTTTGATTGATTAATTTAATCAAGTTCTTTTTTCTGCTGTCACAGATGCGAGGCCCTTGTGTTAAGTAAACATCAAATGCAGTAACAATCTCTGTGGCATGGATCTTGCCTTGTCAAGTCACACTGTGAATGCCGTACAGCTTCCTCGGGTGAGTAGAGTGAAAGTAGAGGTGAAAACTACTACTAGCACTGTTCTAACATTACTTAAAAATGATGAACAAAATCCAAACCTGCAAGTATTAGCCAAAAGGTTTTTTTTTAAAAAAAGGCAAGCCTGGCCCCATCTACAATTTACACAGTAAGACCACTTCTAAACATCAGTTTAAACTTCAGCTCCTCAACATGCTTAGCTTGTGTACATTGTGTAGGCTCCCAGTGTTGGAAAAAGGACCTGGACAAACAGTTCACTGGTCTTTCCACTGTCCCCCTGCGGGTTCTTCCAAAACTGGGCACACGCTCAGGTGTAAACCTAGCTAGTTTCTCCACTTTCTACCTTGTAGCTCTTCCCACTTTGCACAGGCCAACTGGTGCTACATGAGCAATTTATTCCCTAATGTTTGCAAACATTTACTTCAGTTTAGAAACCTTCATTTTCACCTTGTTTGGAGACAATTTTAGACACCTCTAACTGGGCTAATTCATCGTGTACCTTAAGGAAAAGCACTCCAAGGCATCAGAAGCAGTTCTGAATCCTGCTTTAAGTTTTTACTTAAAAATCATATAAAGATGCAGTAACTGTTTAAATTTTGAAGTGTTTATTGTAGTTCCTCCACCAAAAAGGAAGCTAGTAATGACACTGATGTTTGCAGCCTAGGATTTCTTGTGAAAAATAAACAGCAGTGTTTACAAGTCCTGTACACTCCACTCTGCATGTAAGCAAACAAATACTCATGTATTCTTCACACTCACTGGTCCTCTTCCTCTTACTTTAGGTACAAGCCTATGCACAGAGAAGTCAATCCCCTCTCCCTTTTTCTTTTGTTTCTTACATGCTAAGGCCGTCCTGTCTTTTGCAGTACAGCCACAGCAGCTTTTTCTCAGGAGCTTAGAGAATAAGAGGAAACTGTTTTCTCATACAAATATTACGGCTCAAAACCATACCTGAAGGTTTGGAAGACAAAGGGGATGGGGGGAATCTGCTTGAGTTTGTGGAGGAGAGCCTAGGCCTACGTCTTCGGAAAAAGCTTCGTATCAGCCCGCACTTGAGGGACTCCACAAGGGTGGTTTTCCCAGCGCCAGAGTGTCCAAACAACTTCAGTTTGATCCGGGGCTGTGGATTCTGTGTGTGCCTCAGCTGCTGGATAAAAAGCCCCCGATGCGTATCCTAAAATTCAACATAAAGAAGAAATTACAACACGTGGCAGGGAACTTCTGCCTCCCAACACACTCAACATGGAGTTTAGATACACTTTCTTGCCAGACTGGTGTTCATCATGCAAGCCATCAGTTACTGGACAGGCAGACAGGACGGCTTCATGCTCGCTCTAAGGAGCCAGCTTGACGTTTCATGAAAATTGCATGTCTTCAGGCTCAACATCAGTGATGGAATCAGAATGGAATTCTTTTGACCTCCAGTGGAGAGGGCAAAGGCATCAAAACTAGCCTCTTTCAGTACCCATTCTCCCGACCCATCAGTCTCAGAAGGTTAACCAATATACATACTCTTACAGAGTATACATGCAGCACTGAAGAATTTTGCTGTGACACCTATCACCTGAGCAATCCAACAACTCAATGTGCATTTTTTCTCTTTTTTACATCACCTTTTTCTGTGCTTCTCATGCTTGGGTGAATTTTAGGGAGACAGGGAGAAAGCAGAAAAGTGGGAGGGTAAAGGAACTAGATTCATCTTCCCTTTCTTCATTCCCCCATTTGGAGCTGAGAGAGAGGCTCTGTTGTTCTGCATTTGCACCTAATTTACATGTAAGATGAGCCCCCCGAATTATAAGCATGCAGCAACTGAGCTGAGAAGTGTGACAGAAACAGTTGTGCATACAATTTAGTTCCTTCCTTACCAAAAAGCATTTATTTAGTAAATTAGTCACAGTGCAAACACTGCACTGTTACAGCTAATACTGAATCCTCCACAAGAGCCACTATGATAGTAGGTTCTTCATGTGTCTGTATTGGAGGCAAAATACTTCACAAGCACCAAAAATAAGTGTAAGGTATGTTCTGTACTAGATGATACCGAGCATTTTAAGTTGTACTAGAGTATTTTCATGGTTAGATATAATTTGTTAATTTCAATTGATCAGATTCTCTGTCACAAAGTATAGTCTAGTGAAGTTTATGATTACCGTGCATTTTCCCCACATATATAGACACAGAGCTTCAGTAATGTATATTCCACTATCAAGAAGAGAATTACAGTTTACTATTCTTCTTTCAAAAGACGTCTATCTGACCTTCTTCCTTTGTTCTAGGTCAATTTGTATTATTTTCATATTTACATCATGACTCAATCACAAATTTACCTGCCTGCATGCAGACACAGGTAAGAGTTTGGTGTGGGGATGTAACTATGCAAAATGGAGTCTATTATGACAAACATTTACAAAAGCTGTCATTGCAAAGGAAGTCTGAACTTTACACTTTCTCACATCTTCACATATATATAGTTTACAATCCTAGGAAGCATAGATTTGCTGGCAGGCCTAGAGGACATGATTCTACTTTTAACTTGGCAATACACGGTGTGCACCATGTTCTACTAGCAATAGAAATGGTCATTTATTTCAGTTTCTCCAATCACAGACTCACCATTATAATTATAACAGGATTATTTTAATTGGTCTGGCTCTTGCCTGTAATCTCCAGGCAAGTAGCCGCTGAACCTTCCCAGCATGAGTGATGCTGCCTATCTGACTAATCAATGTGTATCAGAGGTGTCAGACACACCGCCTTACAACAAGCCCAGGTCAGCTTCTTGTTCTAGTTGGCAAGACATTTGGACGTACTGAAACTGCAGAATAACTGCAACTATTCCATATGGTATTAACATTTTCGTAAGGGGAACAAACCTCCCATCCTTCATAACCTTAATCTAAGTGAAATAGTGATGGTGACGAAATAAGTCATCTTGGGGGATGTGCTAATTCTTAACAGTTTTTTTTCTACTAAATACCTTACATGCTTTGCTAGGCACTGTCAGAGACTGATAGATATAAATCAGTGGTGCAGACTAGCCTAGCCAGCTTCTTTAATATGTACATATTTGCTTTATTGAGGGCCTAATTTCAAATTAATAATATAAAAAGGAAAAAGAAAAAAAAGACAACACTGCAGTAAGGAATTTTGCAACAGCTTTTAGAATGGCTTTGATGAAAACCTCAGTTAAAATTCATGCATTCCCAACCTTTTTAAGTCTTGCAAGCAGACTGGCTACATGTTCATGCTGCTCTGCTCTGGCGAGATCTTCTGCTGTTTTCCCATCCTGTTAAAACACAAATTATTAGCAGCAGTTCCTTCCTTTTTCTTTTACAAATGGGCAACTGGATGCCACTCTAACAAGATACTTTGAATTCAGAGTCTGAGAGCAAAGTCAACACTCCTCCCCCTAAATTTCATTTCTCTTCTCACCAGTTAGAGGATGATTGTGATTTCTAGATATTGCCCACTGAACAGATTTAAAAGTTCACAAAGAAGAGACACATCAGCATATTGACTCACATGAATAGCAGGTTAGTGTTTGTTTACCAGTGGATAAAGACTGACAGTGGCATATCAGCCACTGGACGATTCCAGAAAGCAAGAAATTTGTAAGGGATGCAGTTTAAATTGCATCAGCAAGTTTAAAGGGAGAAGCAAACCTGCCTTCAGCATTCTGGTCTTGCCATTTAGTTACCTATGTTTAGAGATCAGCAGTTTAATATTAAAAAGACTAAAACAAAAATTGCCCACTACTTTGACTCTTTCAGCTACATTATGCTATTGTATTGTTTTAAATTTTGGTAAGAGGTAACTAATTTAGGAGTACTTTGCTTATTTCACTATCTCAGATAAGAGAATTAGAAAATACATTAGAAAATACAAGCAAAATAGTAAGTTATTTTCTTATTCAAGCTTTCCTGAAAAGTACAGAGCATCTATGCATGGGTATAGCAATATGTAAGCAAAACTAACATATAAAAAGGGCTTGGTTACAGGATCCATGAAAGCATATTTTGCACCTACTGGTAATATTTCATCAAAACTGCTGACTGGCTCTCTGTGTTGCAATCAGACAGCCTGCAAGAGCTGATCCTGTGTTCAAGTGGCATTTGCAAGCATCTGCATCCAAAATTTTTAGTCTATCTGGTAACTTTAGAGTTGTTTTAGAAATTTCCATGAAGAGATTCCAACAACATGGTGCCAGTTAACACGTAAGCACAACAGATTTTTTGGGGCAATTTTCAAACATTTGAAATTATTGTATACCCCAGGAGTGGCAGGTTTTCTAAGGTCTTTTAACACCATCCATGCAATCAAATTAAAAATCAAACTAGTCCTAAAACGGGCTTTATTCCAGAAAGTAGTCAAGGACTTCATAATACAGCCCAGTTAACTTAATGGTGTTGGAAGAGTTAGCTACTCAGAAATGCTATACCGAGAGAAGAAAAAGGCAATTAATTCTACTGCACTGGCTCAGAAAGAGCTGTTAATAAACTTTTCAGAACAGTTTAACATCCAAATCAATGCAAGTCAATGCAAAACTGAAATATTAAAATCACAACATGCAAGTTCCTCTGGTCCCCTCCTCCTTTTTCTTTCTCTCTACCACCACACTGCTGGAATAATGGATGGTTCCATATATTCAGTCTACTACTCCTGCTAGATTTAGTATCAGCACTATTTATTTTGTTATGTCCTTCAAACTGACCTAAACTAAAGAGACAAAATGTACTTTTATCCTGGAAGGACAGTGTCCACGTGGGCAATTATACCAACACAGCTGTCTTGACATAAATGAAGAGCAACAGCTCAAGAATTCCCCCATCACCTTTTCACCTTTTATCTCATCTCTACAGTACATAGTAGTGCAAGTACAAATACACAATGGGATATAATAAACAAACAAAAAAACCAAAAACAGGCAACAAAGGAAATCTGTAGAGCATCCTACAAAGTCCACTGCATGCACATTTCATTATTATTAATAGGGGACATGGCAATATACACTCCAATAGTTATCAGAAAGTAATTAGGTGCTAAACTTGTTTAAGCCACAATTCCAAGTTTATTGGCATTCTCCTGCTACATAAGATCTGTGCTTAAAAGAAAAAACTGCAGTGCTAAATCTGAGGAAAACAACATAAAAATTTGTATTTTCTATTTTTGTATTTGTATTACCAAATGGGTAAAGCAAATGGTAGAGAAGTTTTCTCTTTTTCCCTCTCCATTTCAACCATCTCAGGAATAATTGCTTAGGAAAACAACTCTGAGGACTCAACTGAAATCTAATGACAACATGTTTTCCTCATACAGAGCAATAGTTATCTCTAAGCGGAATACATTGGTTACAGTTACATTTTACAGCAATGTAAAATGATCCACTGGATCTGAATATAAAATATGGTTAGTTTGTTCAAAACATACATAATGGTGTGTATGATGTCTATAATTTATCGTGCGTATGACCAAGGACACTTCAGTCCTGCTGTGGATATGTCATTAGAAGGATGTTTCTCACCTTACTGAGAATGAAAAATGCCTTCAGTGTTACTAACTGGAAGCAGTGGTGCTAGCTGATCTGACATGACTGATTTAGTTTACAAGGATATTTGCATCCTAGTTCATTCATCCATGCAACCACACATCTCCCACCATAAAAACCAGAACTTTTTAACCCCCTTAATGCAAGAAAAATATTTAAGACACATACAATGCATTTGTACACTTCTCAAATGTGATGTGAAATGACTTAATGACAGTGACTCATTGTGCTTACAGAAAACACAATGATACAAGTAATTCTTAGGTGAAGAAATTATTAGGTTAGATGAAGTGCTAGCTGTACTGTATCATAATCAGTTCCAAATTCAGTTGCAAGAAGAGAACAAGTAGACAAGAGAGATATAACAAATACCATTCATGTTGTATAACATAAACCAGCCTTTTTTTTTAAATTTCAAAATGTAATGTCCTTGTCCTACACCTGTCTATGAGTTTGTTTTCTACTATCATGCATAAAAGAAGAAGAACAGCATCTCAATAGGTACAGAGGTTAATGCTTCTACATTGGCACCAGTAAGACACAGGAACCGGACAACATCAAGAATGCCATTGTTTGCTGCCAGGTGTAGAGGTGTCCTTCCGTACTAACATGAGGAAAGAAGTGTCATTACATTAGTCAAAGAACTTCATTTCAAATTTTACAACTAGTAATCAAGCATATTATACAATTATACATACTGATACACAGGAAAGGTTTTGCAAAAACTGCAAGAAAAAGTACTTTTGATTGCAGTTTAAGCACAACTGCTGAAAGTGCAATTAAAAGCAAAGGCTAGATGACTATTTAAAAAATGGGGAAACGATTTTATAGCTAAATCCTTCACAACTGTGGAGGAATCCTTTTTTTTTGGCTATATTTGAGAATGTCTTTTTAATTCCAGAAAATTTTATTGCCTTTTTACTTAATTAAATATGAACCACTTACAAAACACTAATTCCTTAACCTTTAGAACTCTGGGTTCTATTTCAGTCCAAGTACTACTGAAGATTACATATCTGCAGTCTCCCCCTTTCACCCAAAGAAATAAAAGGAATGAATGGAAGAAGTCAGCATGAAGTAATACATTTTTTCAGTGAAGAGGGCAAGTGCTGTACAGAATTGCTTTCCCAACTTTTTCTTTTTTACCATGAGTCTCTTCACTGACAACAGGTCCTCATGACATCCACTTCTGGTTTTCATGTTCAGAACTACTGTTATGAAAACTACCATTTATTCTCTGCTGGTAACCTACTATTACTTCATATTTTTATGTTTTCAATACTGTTCTTTCTGTCTACAAATCAGAAGCAAACTCATGAAACTACTTCTCGAAAGAGTATTTGAGAGCAAAGCCAACTAACTTTCTGTCAACTGGAAGCTGAAAAGATGCTCAGTCTCCTCCAAACCCAACACCTCAACTCAAGTAGCAGCCTGCTTGTATTACAAACAGTGTGGCCAGCAGGACCAGGGCAGGGATTGTCCCCCTGTACTCGGCACTGGTCAGGCCACACCTCAAATCTTGTGTTCAGTTTTTGGCTCCTCATGACAAGAAGGACATTGAGGTGCTGGAGCATGGCCAGAAGAAGGCAATGGAGCTGGTGAAGGGTCTGGAGCACAAATCCTATCAGGAGCAGCTGAGGGAGCTGGGGTTGTTTAGCCTGGAGAAAAGGAGGCTCATGGGAGACCTTGTGACTCTCTAAACTCTCTCTAAACTCTAAACTCTCTCACTGCCTAAAGGAGGGTGTAGTGAGCTGGGGGTTGGTTTCTTCTGCCATGAAACAAGCGACGGGACTACAAGAAATGGCAACAAGTTGTGCCAGAGGAGATTTAGATTGGATATAAGGAAAAAGTTCTTCACAAAAAGTGTTGTCAAGCACTGGAATGGGCTGCTCAGGGAAGTGGTGGAGTCACCATCCCTGGAGGTATTTAAGTCATATAGATGTGGCACTTAGGAACATGGTTTAGTGGTAGACTTGGCAGTGCTGAGTTAATGGCTGGACTCTGATATTATAGTTATTTTTCAACCTAAATGCTTCTGTGATTCTATGATTCTAAATAAATGCATGTGATGTTCTACTGCACTGAATTGGTGAAAGAAACAAACAGTGCCTTCAATCAGTATTACATATATGTGGGACATAGCCAGATGTTTGGACCAAGGACAGAAGGTCATTTTGTTAATGCTCTGTTAATACAGGGTTTGCTTCTGAAGAGGAGAAGTAGAAGTTAAGATTCTCTATTTGATAACACTCAAGCTCACCATTTTAAATGAAGGGCACTCTAAAAACTTTCCCAGAATACATTACTCCTAAAAGAGTAACAGCAAAACAGTAATTACAACCACAGCTTCTGTAGCCATGATCCCACAGCCACTGAACACTTGAATGCTGATTATTTTTTCTACAGCATGCTGGTGGTGATCCCAGCTCAGCATTCTCCATTAGGAAAGAGGACGACAGCCTTGTGGTCCATTAACTCTACTTCACTAAAATGTGCTCTTATCTATGGATCTGGATTTAATTGCCTGGTCAATCAGATTTAATATGAGAAGCAGGACTGGGGAACTCATTGTTTTAACTTTTTTCATTTGACAGCTGATGATTTTCATTGTTGAAACCAAAAGCGATTGCACTGAACAATCCTCACGCCAAAAACCCTGATAATTTTCTTTACCTGGCTAATACAATGTAAGTGCTTTGGTAATAAATAGAAGTGTTAACTAGCAAAGTATTATTGCTAGAATATGTACTTTTCCAGAAAAAAACACCAAGAAACTAAAATATCTGAATCAAAGAAATTGCAGAGGACAACATAAAGATTCCTATAAATAACTTTTAAACTTTGTAGTATATAGAAAACTTAAATAGGGCACAGGAAGACAGTCAGGGCTAAATATCAAGCCCTAAGCACCATAATCTGTCAGCAGAGTTCAGTGGCTGATCTTGACTTATTCAAACTATCCAAAGAAAGTTTCCTGAAACAGCTCACTTTTCTCTTAAAGATCTTTAGGAAAAAAGCCATAATACAAGCCTGTAAAGCATTATGTTTAGTTATCCCATACACTGTGGCATGAGCACAACAGAAACAACAAAAAAGGCACTAGTGTCTCAAAATTAAGGGACAGGTAATGAAATATTCTTTCTGGAAAGTGCTTACACCAACTACAGATTGTTTGCATTTTTAGCTGGCATTCATCTACCAATAATCATTGCAATCAACATTTTTAGAGTTACAACATTGTAGCAGAAAATGTACCAGTCTTCAATTCTGTGTATAATATGTGAATTAATGTTACACATGAAATCAAAGCCAGTTGCAATGCATTTCATCTGTTCTTTTCCACCTAAATGTAATCTGCATAAAGCAAAGCTATATGGCTAGGGAAGAAGGTTGGCAAAATATACTGTGATAATTCACCTGGGTTCTTCCTTCATGTATCTTTAATAATCTAGTCAACTGAAATGAACTTTGGTAAATCTGTGAGGTGAGTAATTTCATACTCTGCATTTGGCCACTTTAAGAGACAGAAAAATCAAGGAAAAGACTTTTTCATATCAGAGAACTTGAAAAAGTCATCTAATGCAACAGGTGAGCTAATAAACAACGTAGTTCAGCATCCATATTCCATTTACCTTATTAGTAACATCCAAACTACAACTTGCTTCACAGAGTGCCATCACAATAGGCACATTCCCATCTTTGCAGGCCACATGTAGGGGAGTGTTGCCATGTCTGTCTTGGAAATCTACAAAACATCCTTGACTGATGAGAGTTTTAACTACTTCTATTTGACATCTTCTTACAGCAAGGTGCAGGGCTATATGACCATCCTGAAATCAAAAGACATCTTGTAAGTGAGATCAAATAATGCTAAAAATCAAAACATTTAGCAAAGTCACAATAATCTCAAGTAACAGGGTGCATCTCCTTGCCTCAAGAATCACAATGGTTTTTAATTTGAAGCTGGAGGCAGGGAGATGCACCATATCTGTCAGAACAAATAAGCCACGAGATGAAGGCAAATTTCGATTAAGCCATTGGTCTTTGCAGTGGAACAGATGAAATACAAATACACATTCTCTTGTAACAGCTTTCCTAGGAGGCAGGAGAGTGATCAACTGTAACAACCAGCTGAATACTGTAAACTCTAGTGTTTACTAGACAGAAGTTAGTGATGAAAAAGTCATGCAATCTGCTTTGTGATCAGTAACTTTAAAGATAAAGCTTTCTCTCTGTGGAACAACTTAAAGAGACAATGTAACTGGAAAAATCAGTTTCATTCTTTTAGAACAGAAACTTTTTTCTGAACATACTATAATAACTATTTTGTTAATATTAGCTACCAATAAAGGTAGCTAAAAGGCCAGCCATACCAAAAATACAAGCAATGAAATTCCAAATTTATTTATTTGGATTACATCATGAAATACAAAAACTGATTCTGTATCAACTAGAGTCATATTTTTAAATAGTCCTTGTTGGAAATGGGTGTGATTTATCCAACCCACAGGAATAAAAGGCCAACAGCAAATCCATCTTTTTCTCTGAAGTTAACAGTTTGTTGCCCATTACAGAACCTAATGTTCCTGCCATTTTTCAAAGAGTGTTACTCATGAGGTGATAACCGATAAGGAAAGAATGGATCAGCAAAAACCCAATCATGGAATAATAATCATCAGTGGACAACTTTAAGGACTATTGCAGCCATCGATGAGCTCTGTGTGAACTGCTACGGAAATTCATGTTGTGGAAATAACGCTGACTTGCAGCACTTAAATGAAGCAATTGAGAGATATGTCCCTGTGGTCTCCAGACATAACTAACCTTGTCTGTTGCATGAAGGTCAGCCCTGTGTTCTGCCAAGCATTCCACAATATCATGGTAACCCCTAGCAGATGCTGTCAGGAGTGGGGTCTCCCCTTCTTTGTTTTTAACATTCACATTGCAGCCTGCTTCACAGAGTGCTTTGGCAACAGAGTAGTAGCCGTGCCAAGCAGCGCAATGCAGTGGGGTTTCTTCTTCCTGTTGACATGGAAAAACAAAAAATAGTACTGAACCAAACTCCCCAACAAAAAAAGGAAGAACAAAAGGAAGAACAATTCCCCAACTTAACACAAAAAGATGGTATGAAAAAAAAAGACAGTCTACTAAGTAAGTCCTATAAAAAGATGTTGTAATTTCTAATGCTGACATGCTAAAAGCAAGAATAACTTCAGCTGACATACAAGTGATTATGGTACCTTGTATGTCAGCAATTCTACTTTAAATCTACCCATGCTTCTGAGGCTAACTGTCTTGGTTCTCTCACTTAAAAACAGACACAAACAACTCTACATCCTGTGTGCTGAGACTAATCCAGGGTTTAAAACAGATCGATCACCACAGACATGCAAATCCCATTAGACTTGCAATTTGCTGCAGGTCACTCTGCTTACCATGTTCAGAACCATATCCCAGAGTTCTAGGAATGAAGGTACTTAGAAACCCAAGTCCTCTAAAGACACATCACAACAAGCCTTTGAAACTGTCTGCATTTGGAGTTCAGTTGTGACTGAAGTACTAATTTGCTTTTTGCTTGAACCCAGGAAACTTCAAAACATTCAACTTCAATTCCTTGTACATCAGAGCAGTTATGTGGAACACCATTAAAAACCTCAAATGTTTCACAAAAACATGCTGAAAGTAGCCCACTGAAAAAGCAGGGAGAATTAAAACCCACTGAAGAAGTAGCTCTATCAAATTCTAAGAAATGGGATATCCTTTTTGTACCTGGCAAATATCAAAGAGGAGACAATTGAGGCTGATAATAGCAAAGGACTTCGACTGTATTCAAGGTTTCTGTAAAAATCTGAGTGTAAAGAAATAGACAAAGACTATGTCTTGTCCTCCGGGAGCCTAGGGCTACTTAAACAGTAAAAAGGAAGTCCTAGAGGATGCAGCACTTGGGGAGGCTTGTGAAACTCAGACACACAGTCAAATTTGGGTCAAATGGATTTTTTTTTTCTATTAAGCCTTTTCTTCCTTGTTTTCTTACAAGATTTCAGACCTCTAAAGAAACCCTCCTGAGCCCTCCTCTCATTTTCAAAAATGAGTCCTTGACACCGCAGAAAAATCCTATGACTGCTAAAATCAAGCAGAATTCAAGGCAAAAATTAATAAAAATCTTTAGCTGAACTCACCGAGCACACACCACCACCCACACCTTCATGGAGTTGTTTCTTCACCTTTAAGCTTTAATTTTTGAGAGAACCCGTGTTTTATAGCACTGGTTGGTTCTCGCAGTTTTTCACACAGTCTTTATGAGCTATCAAAACCTCTGTAATTCTGGTTTGCAAACACACCAGAGGCTAAAGGCGAGACTTGAAGTTTTGACCACTTATATAAAGCCTTATTTGTTGAAAAAAATGCAGACAATGTTCATGACTCACCTTGTCTTGAAAGTTTGGATTGGAGCCAACGCTACAGAGAAACTGAACCACATCCACATGCCCATACCGAGCTGCCACATGGAGAGCGGTCTCTCCGGACTGCAATTATAGGAGAACATGCCAGTGTAATGTGTCACCTCATGATATAGACTGCCTGTACACTGTGTACAGCCTGAATGCCCTGAATCCTACCAAGGATACTCCTCCCCCTCCGTAGCCCAGCCACACAGCTCCATCAGCAGAGCTTACAAACTGGTTGTACGTGACAGACGCCACCACTTGGCAGATAGGTTATTTCTTCAAAGGCTTTCTCTTTCCAGAACTTATTTTCCTACTTTATTTGTTCCAGATCACAGCCACAATGGGATTTCTGAGCAATATGAGGAGGAAGCTGTGTGTGCAATTGTGTTGAAACAGATGTCCCATTTCTATTCATAATAGTTCCATACGCCCCTCCCCCCCACCCTATATATTCAAGTATGAGGAGCTGGCCTGGCATTATGTACCCTGGCACATTTTGGTTACTATGTCTATTTGCACCACTTTCTGCTTTGAAATTATATAAAGCAGAAATGGTATTTTTATTAAGGGAGTAACCCCTTTTCTAGTAGCCTTATCAGGAGTCAAACAACAATTTTCCTAATGTACCTTGCCTTGCATTAGTTCCCTCAACAAAGCAAACTGTGTTTCACAAGTATAATTGCTTCTGTACTGGAGCTTTGGCTAGAATAAAATTATTGCTACAGTATAAAAATTTAACAGCAACTAGTTTCTGGGGCATATGTTGCTCAAGTAACACTGCTGAAGACAAGGTTAAGTGCTCATCAGCTATAAATTGTTAGGCTTCCTTACACTCAACTTAATAACAGTCAAATTTACTTGTCAGAAAAAAGTGATTTTCAATCAAGAGGAATGAAAACCTGAATCACGATTTCACGCTGAGTTCTAATGAGAAATCAAGTCTTCAAGTGAAAATTAATTTAGGTTTGTACTTCCCCACCTACCCACCATGTACTCACCACATTCAACATGCACACTTGGCTAACATTTGTCAAGAAAATAATCAGTACATCCAGCTACTTCAAAGCTCTGTTATCATGGCCCTCTGTGTCAACTTAGAAAACCACACTATAAAAGCCAGTCAAATTTTGGAATTATGGCACAGCTGAAAACCATTCCAATTGAAATACCCTCTCTTTGCTAAGATAAAGTTTTAGGAAAAGGCCCACTGTGTGAAAAATGAGTTATTTTCTTACCTTATCCTTAATATCCAAAGGACATTCATTATCACTGAGAAATTTCAGCATTTCTACGTGACCATGTCGTGAAGCCCAATAGATTGCATTAGATCCAGCCTGTCAAAAATATTTCACTTCAGATGTTATTGATCAAGTTAAAATCCTAATTCTAGATTTTCAGCTGAGGTATATGTGCACTTAGCTGGACACGGACACATTAAAAGCTATTCAAACTTGAATGAACACTTTAGAAAAAAATTTCAAATTGGTTCAACAACCGCACATACTGACGGTGACAACAAAAACCTCTCTATGCAAGGATGATTAACAGGATTACTAACTCTTTGCAAGAATAATCCTCTTCTCCCTTGTTAGGGAGTTCTTTGGAAAGAACACCCATGAGATAAAAACCTTTCTTCTGCTTACTTTACCATCTATTAGATGGAGAAGCAGACAGTTCTTCAAGCTTGTTATAAATGAATTGTTACAGCACATTTGCAAAAAAAATCTTGTTGCAAAGCATATCTTCCATCAAATATGAATTTTAGTTGCAATACTCCCCATGGCTAAAATATTCATTTATCATTCTACATTAAAAAAAAGTTCACCATTGTGTTTTAGGGCAATCACTAATTTGAACTAATTGATGTGGTTTTGTAAGTGTGAGCTACATTTTAAGATTAGTATCATTCAAATTATTTCAGCTAATAAAGTGATGAAAATCAGAGGATATGTATTAGTTACAAATGACATTGCTAAAGACTTGATTTATGTTTTTGCTGTGAAGGTGGAAAACAGGATCTACAGCTCAGAGTTTTTAATTTCCAATACCACTTTGTCTGAACTACTTGTTTCCTGCTAACTGTACTAAAAAAACTTAAAAAGAGCAATTGACAAAGCAGAACCCCAACCTTATCTTGAACGTCAATACGAGATCCACGCTTTAAAAGCAACTGAAGCATCTGAATGTTTCCACAGCCGGCAGCAATCAGTAGTGGAGGTGTTCCATGCTAACAATGAAATACAAGCAAGAATTATATAATTCATTTTTGAAGGATTAAGAAAACAGTGGAATAGAAGGCAGGCATTGAATAGCATTTCTGGATTTCCACTTTCAAATTAAGTCTTCAGGAAATATTGTATGAAAATAATTTATCCCTTTGTTCAAAAAAATTTATTGCACAGCAATTTTCCGTATTTTTGAGATGAATTTATGATATATCACACAGTAAATTTATGCTTTTAAAATCAGGAATGTTAATGTTAAGCTCTCATTAGCCTTGTTTGGCAAGAACATCCCCCTTCGCAATCTCTTTTCAGCTACCACACCATCTCAGACACAAGCCATCAGCAACATCTAGGAAAGTTAAATGGGACTGCCCATTAAAACAAAAAATACAGTGATTTCTTAAATGGTTCAAGACCCCATCACAGTAAAATAACATACATTTTACTTCTATACTGCTCTTCATGAATATTTCTGAAAGCACTTTGTAATGAAGGTCATTATAACCATGCAAAAACTATGACAACTTGCAACTCTGCAGTTTGCAACTTCTGTTTCTAACAATGCTTTGCAAAGTCAGTTTTAGCAGTCTGGTTATTCCTAGGTGTTCTGCCATCTTCATCTGCCACAAGAAACAGCAACTGCAACTGAGAGCGAAGGCTGATATTTGGTATACCACAGTTCCTGACAATAGATTTGAATTATACATTTGAAAGGCCCAGGCAAAAAATCCCTTTTTGGGCTCCATTTTAATGTATCTTGTGAAGACTAAACACAAAGCACATTAAAATTTCTCCTGGAAAAAAGGCAGAATTACTTCCTATTCCCTTGTCTTTTCATTTCAGGTGTTACATTTCTATTTTACAACCACACTGCTCTATCCAACAGGGTAGCTAGTTCCCCACACACCTCACACCTCAACACAGACCCACACTACCTTGTTGGGTTGATTGACATCGTAATTTGTCAGAGATCCCAGAAGATGCTGTAATCCAGGAACATTGTCATCATTGATGGCATGAATAATAGCTTTCATCACAAAAGAATCTTCCTCGTCCTTGCCATTAAATGTGAAAGAAGAAAAATTGTTAGCTTTAAAAAAAATCCTTAACTAAACAGCTGTCAAGACATCAGAAAAAATTAAAACCTAAATTTTTTGAAATTTTTTTTTGTAAAAGAGTGCTTCAGCTGCAAGTTGTAATCCTTCATGAAGCATTTGGCTAGCACGTATGCATGTTATTTGAAAACCCACACCAAAACCCTCTACACTTTTTCTAGTAAAATATGCTCCCTCTTCTTCACACACAAACCTGTTACTCACTGAGATTCCACACAGGTTTCTTTTGTTAGGTGTATTTTTTTTTCCTCATAGGAAAAATAGAAGATAGATTTCAATAGAAGCAATACTTGCATAAAATGAAATGAATTCCATGCATACATGTGAAGACTAAAAAACCCAAGAGGCGCACTAATACCAACTGAAGTATCAGGTTTTGTGCCATCCAGAAATATGGCACAGGAGAGGTACTTTGGTCCAAGCTTTCATCTATTCAAATGGATCAGTTAAAAATCTAGAACGCAAGTAATTAGCCTAGATACCTCTGCAAGTGTAACTTTATTTTTCTCCTATGCACTAGAATTTCAAAGAACTGACATTCACAGAGCCCATTATTTGGCTTGCTCTTACCTCCTCTCTCCTGAGGTTTCAGATTTTTTAGGACACTAACAGTGGGCTATAATCCTTTCTGCTGGAACACAGGTGTGAAATGCTGATCCAGTGTTAAAAGGCATACAGATAGCTGATGTGGGGGGGCAGAGGGCAGGGAAAGGAGAGCAAGAAGAGGAGAACAAAGAGCACAGAATCCAAAAGATAAGAGGAAAATAAGTGGAAACATGAGCATGGAGTTGCACAGGAGGGACACAGGGAAGATAGTATGCATAAAAAGGGCTTTGCAGAATTTTGAAGTTTGATCCTATTAATGCACTGAAAAGATGATATTCCCCAACTCTAAACATATTAACACACATTCCTTGCTGATCACAGGGAATTTGTGAAGTGTGTATTAAAACTTGTAGAGTAAGCTAAGAAGAAAGCTTTTGGATTTACAAGCATTTCTAATTACAAAACATACAGCAATTGCTCCTAACTACTCAACTCTAGTTGTATCTAACACCACAAACTGAATACTGGCCAACTCTAAAGTCTCCTCCTTAAATAACTGCTTGTTGTGACACTGCTGTCTAGCATTCATCGGATCTAAGAGGGTCTCAATGATTTTGAATGTCCGGTGAAAAAAAAGGAATATAAGTAATATTATTTTAGTCTACACAACGATCATGTAAATGGTGAGTAAAATTCAGATGACAGTTTTTCACCATATAATTATTACAGTACAAAAAAATCCTCATGAGTCAAACCTCAAAATCAAGAAATGAATTTTTGACATCAGCTATCAGCCTCAACATGGTAAGTTAAATTTCAAGGTTTCAAGATGCAGAAGATCAAACTATGGATAACTGACCTCTGTAGCCTTAAAATCTATTTCTTCCTACTTATGAGATTAGTTAACAATGCAAATTTTCAAGAGCCTAATATTTCTGTTAGTTAGAAATTGGTGAAGTTCATATGAGATAAAGCATTCTAAATATATAAGAACACACTTACCAGAGTATCATCACTTCTAGCGACACTCATGCTACTTCTGGACAAGAAAGATCTTGATAATCTTTGGCACAAGGAAATTAAGCGCACTGATTGCTTTATAAAAATAATAAGAAAAAAGCTATATGTAAAAAAATTAGAAAATTCTGATAGGATGCTATTGCAGAGATTTTAAAGGACTTAGCAAAACAAAGTGAATTTTGACTTCAACACCCCCATCTGCTTTTTATATTGAATTTGAAACTTCAACTTTTTTTGCCATTTATAATCCAGTTATTTAAAATAACAAAGCAAACAATCCACACACAAGCATTTGTATGCACATCATTAACAAAGAAGTTCTCTCCCACCCTACCATACTCAACCACTTAATTTATTCCCAGTGACAGAAGAATTTGTTTCTTCTTCCTTCTTTTCCACTCTGAAATGCACTGACCTTTCTCTGGAACAGGCAATGCTACTACATTTGTATGTCACCAGCATTTTGCTATGTTATTGAATGACTTACTTTCCATTTTCGTCGTGCTGCAAACTTTTTGAATTTCTCCATATTCACTGCAGAAGCTTTTCTGCTGAGTGCTTGCTGGGTGTCTTTCGGCTATAAGCAAAAGGAAAATAAAGCCGTTCTAAAAAATCCCATGATTTCTGCAGGTAAAAGTCTGTCCTTCAGCCATGACTTCCACTTACATAATAACAGTACTCCAATCATACTGTCGTAATAAAGTAATTGTAAGCACATAATTTTAATATTCACAGTCTAGTGTGGCATAGAGATGGAACTTCTTAAGAAAATGCCGTAAGGGAAATCCAGACCTAATAATACAATACTAAAATGTGCTTTTTCATTTTAAACAAAAACCCCTTCAAACATCAGAACCTTCAGCCTTCACCTCCCTCTCTGATAGAGGCATTTGATTTCCAAGATAAATCCTGTCTTCTGGGAAGATTTCCTGACTGATTTTAAATGCAGTCAATCTTTGTTACAGTCTCAGTGCAATCACCTGGATGCTGCCAATTACCCCCTCCCCAAACAGAATCACATCCCACCTACCAGTCCAGCAAGTTCTAAGCGTGCATCCTTTCAAAATTTTCATGGGCTAATACTAAGCACTAGTGACAAGTGGAGTATACCAAATTTTGCATTTTATGATCCCATTCAAGTCATTTCCATGGAGATATATATATCATAGAATCATGGACAGGCTTGAGTTGGAAGGGAACTAGTGTCAACCTTCCCTACCATGGAAATGCAGGTAAAGATAGTGGTGGGAAAGGTGAAAAGAGGATATGACCAGTGGAGTGGGAATCAAATGCCCTGAAATTAAGGCATAAAACAAAGTAATAGGATACAAAACAACCTGTCTCTTTGCATGAGTGTGGACCTTGGTCCAAGACAGACAAACCTGCACAATGCCTGCTTTAGTGGTTTAAAATATCATGTCAGTATGTTCCACGCATTTCAACTATTTCAGATTACCTCAGCAAAAAGTCAGCAAAGCATGGTCAAATTTGTAGTTTGGCAAATTAGTGTACAAATGCCTGTCCTCAGATGTGAACTGGAGCAGTTGTGGCACAGATAAATATTCTGCTAACTGATTCTCTGGGAAGTGGAATGGGATCAGATACCCACTGTGCATCCCCACATCCTGGGAAATCAATGGCACTGAATGGGTTTACTATTCACAATCATAATGTGATATGGAATTAGAAAAATTAACTGCCAGGTACTACTACACACATAAGAAGAATGATAGGTGCCATTTTCTCCCTCTCAACCTAGCAGCTTCACAACAGCCCAATCCAAACCAAACACTGAAACACTGAAGAAGGAAGTGGACCACGAACCCGTATCAACTGCTCTCTTCAGTCTAAAAGGGAAGGACAGAAGAGAGATTACTCTTTTTCTTCCAGTTTAAATCAGGGCATTAGAAGAAGAAAAATGAGTGGGAATTAGACTGGTTTCAGAGACTGTATCTTTGTCAGTGCAATGCTCTCTGAAGATTAGCTTCTCTGTCTGAGCACGAGTTTGATTCCCATAGTGAGCTACTTCCCAACTGCTAACTCACGTAGAGCAGATATTAATGAAGCCCACATTCCGCATGTGTTAGCTTTCATACAGAGAGCTTTCCAAACCAGTAAGTTACATTAAACAATTATGAAATTTTCCATGTTAAGGAACTTGAAAAATATGAAATGAAGAATGATTAAAAACAGGACAACAGAGAATGAATGGCATGCTAACCTTGATCCAAGGATGCAGCAAACTGTCGTGAATAGTCATTCTTTTCCTTTAAGAGAATAAAAGATAGAACTGTTTCAGATATTATAAAATACATATTGTTTTATGTTTATTAAACTAACATCTCAAAATATCATGTACTTTGAAATACTAGAGATGTAACTGCCACACACAAGAAAAACAACTCACTTTGGATCCTTGACTAGAAGTCTTCGTATAAAGTCTTTAGCTAGGGCACTGGTATTACTGAAAAATTCTTCTTCAAATTCATAATTCACAGCAGACACATTTGCCAATGTTTCCTGTTTGGTTTCTCCAAGAAATGGAGATGCACCACTTAGACTGCAAGAAAGACAGAACATTCCTCTCATTACATGTTGTAACACTGCTGCTTCAACCCTCTGAGATCAAATAACATTAGAAAGCGAACATTTTTCTTTTCTGTTTTAGTGCTGCAAATGTACTTTCACAAAGATGTGATGTAGCAGGGCAAAAAACTTGCTGTAATCTCAAAGAATACTGGTTAAGATATAGCTGTAGGAACGTCACCTCCAGATTTGAAGACAGTTTCCCATGCTAGCTCAATGCTGATTAATGGTAATTCTTTCAACAGTTGAACTATTGCTTTTATGATCATACAATTTGAATCATGACGTGAAATCAGAATGGTTTGATTTGTACAGATATCGCCAAAACCCCAGAGGACAGAATCAGAATTAAAAAACAACAGCATTTGCAAGAAACACCCATAGATTTTGGTACTTACAGAATATAAGTTATTACACCAATGCTCCTGGATTGAAGGAAAAACAAACAAAAAAAGGATGAGAAAGAGGAGAGAAAAACAGATGGAAAGAGAGAGAGGAGAGAAAAAAAAAGGTTAGAACATAAGCATAATCATGAGAGACTTATTTCAAATAAGATCCAATAACTTACCACATATCTGCTTCAAGACCAAGAGGCTCATAATTTACTATTTCAGGAGCTAAAGGAAAAAGCAGCAAGATAAGTACCTAGTCAACGAACAGATATAAGTCTCACTCTGAGTCTACGTATGTCAGAGATAATAAGTTAAGATGCTGATAGATAAAAACACGTTAATGCAAGTCTAATTTGAAATCAAATGCTACAACTTGCTGATTTAAATTTCAAAATGTCACAAATTACACAAAAAATTTCATAATCTGTAAATCAGCCAAGCCAAGCTAAGCCACAAATACGGTTTCACAGACTAAAAAAGAATAGTTTGAAGAAACAACAGTTTTCTCACCAACAAACTCCGGTGTTCCAAAGATATTTTTGAATTCATTTCCAAAGTCAATTTTGTGTGCTAAACCAAAGTCAATAATCTTGATTCGAGGTTTTGGTACATTCCTGTCCAACAACATTATGTTTTCAGGCTTTGAAAAGGAGGAAGGGGGAGAGAAAGAGAGATTATACATAGGTACAAACTGTGGACTAGTATTCTTCAGCACTGAACATTTCTCTTTACCACCTTTAGACCCTTGAATTGTGTTTTAGGCAGAAAAATCCTGTCTTTTCCTATTACGATCTAACCGATGCTAAAAAGTTAACCACCGTAAATTAGGATTTCATGTTCATGCTGGAGCGCTATGATTTCCACAAGGCCAAGATTTTATTTCTTGTAGATATCACAGTTGCAGTTTTCATGTGGACTGACCCTAAGAGAAACACACTGTTGCCAGTAAAGGTGACAGGCCCTGCGCTACAGCCACTCCAGCACTGCTGGTAGCTTGCAGGAGACAAAACCCTATAAACTAGTTACTGGGTTTGGTTTACATTAGTCCCTGACAGAGGTTTCTTTCACACCACATAAGCAATCAGGGAGCTGTATCTTGTTGCCTTTGGATCTTCCAGGGAAACTTCTGGAGTGGTCCAGCTCCCAGATTTTAAGGTTTAACATACTTAAAAAAAAGGAAAAAGAACAAGTTCTCCTGTCTTTTCTAGTTCATTTTGAAATATGGACTTTACATTACTTTACACCAAAGTTCTGCAAAACCAGAACAAAGAAGATGAAATGTCAGGATTATCAGCAAAGGGGCCTGTTTCTACACTGCATCACTTTAACGAGCATACAGAACCAGCTACTTAGTCTCCATATCCTGTCTTGTCCATAAGCTGGTGTGCTCTGAAGAGGTCCTGTAGCTACATCCATCCTGTTCAGAGTGTTAAGGGCTTCTGGAGTCATTAAGGACAGCTCTTCATCATCACCTTTCTTTTACCTTTCTTTCCCAATCACAGGACCTGATATGTGCAAATGTAAGGTTCTTTATTTCCTCCCCACATTTCTATTGCATCCTTTTATTGGTCTGCACATTGCTGCCTACTTTAATGCACAAATTTTTGGTATCTAGTGTGTCGAAGAATGACTTGTTAAATTACAAACACGTTGGCAAACATTCACATTTCATACTCTAAAAAATACGCTTTCTAGCTTTACAATTTTTTTTCTTGCTGACTGTCATACAAAGACCAAATATATTACTGAGGTGATGAGGATGAAACTGGAAAAGGTATGCTTGGCTTGAAATCCATTCCCTTCCCTACCTCATCCCCCTTTCAGAACTGTATTTCAATTGTAATGAAATAATCATGCCTCCTTTTTCTCTTATAGACATAGCTGCCCACTTCAGCAGGCTTCAGGGAATGTTTAGCTGTCTACCTTTGAAAAAAAATCTTACTGGGGAAAAGATCCTGAAATTGAAACATTAAAAAGCAGTTGCTGAGTTTAGATACAAAAAGCTCTGCTTTCATTACCAAAAGGATGCAATTAATAGCTTTTCTGAAAACAAACAAAAGAGCCACAAATGAGAAAAAGACAGAAGAGGAAATAATCTGCTGCCTGCTCCACAAAAATCCTTGTACTTAACTCAGTTTCAATTAAGTGCCAAAAAAAGCCCCCAATTAAAAAAGAATGTTTCACCCAGACCCCATTTACATTAAAAAAAAAAAAAAAATAGTCCTCATTTTTATTTCAGGTTTGTTTTCTCAGAATGGTTTAATTTTGTCAGAAGATGCCATGTCCCCTGAAGAATCTTACGTTGGAAACAGACAGGAACTATTTACAGCTCAGTAACTTCTTTCCAATGGCTGAGCTTTGCCCTGTCTACAAAAGCTAGCAAAACATAACTGTGGCCAAGATCTGCATGATGACTGATTTGTGGCTAGAATTACAGAGGGCTTTAATGGATGTTGCTTACAGTTGTTAAAGTTTTCATCTGTTCAACATACCTTAAGATCAAAGTGGGCAATCTGCAGAGAGTGGAGATACTGAACACCATTAAGTATCTGTTTGAGAAATTCTGTAGCTTCCTCCTCTGTGAGAGATTCTTTTTCAGCTAAGAAGTCGAAGAGCTCCCCACCTGCAACACTTGGAGAACAGAAGCACAGTTATTGACAAGCTTGCTTTAACCGGTGGGTTCCTTTTAGCACAGCTGTCCTCAAACCAGCCTTGAAAAGGATACAGATGCTTTAAAGGTCGCAAATATCACAAAAGATGATGAAAATTACTTAACTCAATACTCAAAAGAGTTAGTTATTCCCTCCCTCCCCCCGAAAAGAATACAGTAAAAAGAGTCTTACTTTCAGACAGAGAAAAGTTTAGAAAACCCAAACAAACATATTTGAAAGTATCTGAATTTAAATGAAGTAAAGGCCTCCTACTCTCTATGCACATCTAAAAGAATAAAATTAAATATGAAGTAATGAGACTCAAAACATACTAATGTTTTAATAGCACATTACATTATCTAGAAAATAAAACATGAATTGGCTCATATCAGTAAAGCATTAGATTTCTACACCCTCATTGAAAAATACAAACTTTAAAGCTTATTTTGAAGTATCTATTGGCAGCTGTTCTATTATTTAGTTTCTAAACTCCTCAGAGCATTCAACTATTTGAAAATATATTCTGTTCTTTGAAATACTGTATTACAAGCAGCACCTATATTGTATTGGTATTCTAACCTTCTCTACAATAAAAGCCCTTAAGAATGTTTCCAGTAAGTGCTCTAGCTGCACAGCAGAAGAAAAGAGGTAAGAGAGGGTACATAAGCACATCTGGATTTTTCGATCTGAGAGAGAGAGAGAAGTAAAGAGAAGATGATTCTCTTCTCAGCTCAGTCAAGCAGCTCTTGACTCAGTCACCAGCATAAAGAGATACTGAAGTGATAAGAAACAGAACTACAGCTATTCCTAAATAACAGAAAAACACATTTCAGCTGAAGGACATATAAGGAGATGACTGCCCACTGTGGCAAAATACTTTTCCCATCTGTGAAAGCAGGGGTATTACTTAGAAATGTCTTAGAGACTGCAAAACTCGTAATAATACCCCCTATAATTTGCATTGTAATGATATTAAATAAATTCAGAAAGTGCACCCTAATTTTTATTGCTTTTCTGCAGGGAAAAAAATAATCTGTTCACGATTTAAAGCTCTGATTATGAAACATGAGGCGGCAATTAACATATAACAACAGGTAAATAGTTTGGGCAAATTTCTGGAAATACATTTGACTTCTTTATCATGTCTACTTTTTAAGAGACTTAATCTGCCTTATTTTAATGCAAATTGCATGAAAAGTGTATTTTAATGAGTTCTTGGAGCTTTCATTGAGCTGCCTAGACAATAATGAGAGCATTGTTTTGGGTATTATTTGTGTTGTAATATTTTCTGCATGAAAGCAATTATTGAAACAAAGTGCCATTAAAATATAAGAATTATAGACTGGAAGCACAAAAGGTCATTTTAATAAATTTTTGTCGTTGTTGGTTCCATTAAAATGGAATTCCTAATGATTAAATCCAATTTGTTATTTTACAGAGACTGGTCAGAAGCATCTTACAAATGGACATACATGCATATTCTCTCATTGTTTGCTTCTGACTAAAAAAAATAAGAAAATATTTTCAGGCTAATGTCTGTGTCTCTGCAGCACTGCACTGAACGGTGACATTCACTTCCAGTTATTGGGCTAAAGGCCTTAGCATCACGTGGAGCTTGTTTCCATGTGTTTACACGTAGATGTTGGCTGCAGTCATTGAGAGGCTGTAAACTGGAGCACAGCCGTGCCACACGGAGCAGGCTACTCGCAGACTCACTGTGGCTACTGCCCCAGCCGTGGGCAGCTGTGGCAGCAGCCACAGCAAAACCCATCACTTGAATGCACTCAGCATGGTTTGGCACTGGGCTAGCTATCGCAGTTTGGGGAACCAGAGAAGATGGATCCTCAGCTGAGGAAGAGCCTGCAAGACTGCACCAAAAGACTGCATCTGGTCCCGCTTTTCACCCCTCGAAACAGCCAAAGCTCCTGCTGGTGCTCAAATCAGTCATCAGCCATCACAAATACAACAGAAACACTCAGGCAGGCATTTGCAGCAATGCCCTCTCCAAGCACTGTGCTGTCTGCCCTGCAGTCTTAAACAGACTGTGACAGTGTCACGCAGGTGGTGTCATGGTTTATGGCTGGTAAAGCTTGCTCTCGCTCCTGTTGGCATTTTAAAGATATGCAGTCTGTGAAACTTAATAGTCATCTATGATTATCACTGAATATACAAATTCCTTATAGACCCAAAAGAAAGACTTAATTCCCAGAGTTTGCAACTTTTCAAGATATCTGCATTTGTAAAATGGAAAGAGCCTCTTCAGCTTCTTCTTATCTGGAATTATTCAGATTCTGTATTGCTGAGTACTGTTCTTCTGTCTTTGCCACAGGTTAATTGTAGTGACATTTCTTTAATGACACATCATAAGCCTTGTAATTGTGTGCAATAAAATGTTATCTGTATTTCACAGGTAATATACCTAGTGCTTGCAAATCTTGAGGGTCAGAGAAGCTTGAAATGTTTTTTTCTTTTTTAAAACTGGAAGTTCATTAGCAAAAGTGGTAGATTTTTCCAATCTGTTGTGTGCTTCTTTGATGCTTAAGTACTGCCACCCTAAGTGACTTGGCAGCTCTTGCTGATTGAGTAGGCGAGTGAGGAGGGACAGGCTGTAATGCACTCAAAGTGTTGTTCCAGAAGCAGCTGTATCTCTGGTCTGTGGGACTTTGGTGTGCCCCCTCACGTTACACATCTCACTCTTGTCATCTAGGAGGAGATCCTGCGTGGGTTCACCTCAGAGAGGGGACCATTGTGAATTCTCCTGCTGGTAACTCCTCAGCTGTGGGGGCGAGCTCAGGAACCCGTGTTCTCCTCTGGGGTGCTGCCATAGCTGGCAAGCACAGTGCCCATCTAGCTGCTCCTGCTGCTTACTTTTACTGGTAGAGACATAATGCATGAGAGAAAAGAGTTTTTATAGCAATGATGAGTAAAAGGTTATACTAGCATGCATAAGAAGCTTCACCTGGAAGCTCAGAAACACCTGGCTTCCCAGAAAGGTCCCTCTGGGCCAGGCAACCTCTGGGGAGGCCCTTCTCACATGTGTAAGGCAATGACCCATGTCCCCATGTGAGGTTGTGTTTTTCAGCATCCTCTTCATGCTCTTCAGAAGACTGCTTTTTCCTTACCCTTTTGCTGACTCAGGAAGGTCTGATACTAAGCTGTACTACCACGGGCATACAAAAACCCATTGTATCACTGCAATGCAATCTTCAAGCGAGTCATGGAGGTCCACAGGTCCACATTCAACATACTTTACAAGTCTGACTTCCACAATTAATTGACTGAATTAAAATGTCCTCAAATTTATCAGCAGAGCTTGGTTTCACAGATTTCATAATTGGATTATATGTGTAGAATAACTAGATGGTCTTGACTAGGCTTCCAGATATCACAGATGAAGAAATGGGTTAGAAGAAGCCACTGGCTGTGTAAGCTACTGTAGCCTTCACAAGCCTCCTAAAATGCTGTTGAGTTTTCAATTCTAATCCTGTGCCAGTGTAACACAGTCCCACAATACATAAACACTGCACATTTTAGTAACCCAGAGTCACCTTTAAGAGTGGATCCAGAAGGCAAGCAGAGAGCCCCATTCCACCAAGGTACCTGTATACATCCCATCTCACACACACAACCAGCGTTAATCTAAAGAGGAAGGCAGAGGTAATTCCACACATAAGCCCTTTTGCCTGGTCTTTTTGAACAACATCTTCTACCAAGAAGTACACTGTTTTCACCTCCATTACAACGGGCCCTTGTTTCTAAATTAGCTTAGGGGTTGCCGATGCACAAACACTCTGCTGAAATCTGACTGAAACCAGATCATTGCATGGGTTTCTCAAGCCACACAAACTTGCTCCTAGCCTGCCTTTGGCCCTCTACAGAGGGGCCCACATACCCAGCATCTAAAAGACTGCTGCCCCCAACCACCAGCGGGAGAAAGATGCTTCCTGAAGGGAGTAGAGGCAAGAGGTTCACCAAGCACCAGTGATGCTTCCTGTAGAGGACTTTGAAGTATCTCTACCTGGTATCCTCAGGAAGCACAGAGCTTCTCTCTGTTCCATTTCTCTCTTTGCTGCGAGGAATTACCAGACAGCTTCCTGACCAGTTCCTCTGTGCTCTAAGACAACTCTAACTGCCAAAATACTAGTAAGTAAAGGATACAGCACATACAGTAAGTCAAGACAGCAACCTCTACCCATTCAGTTTGACAGAGAAACATGATTGCAAGTTAAGTCACAGCTAAATTCCTTTATGACTGCAAAGCCTCCATGTTCACCTTCACATACAGTTTTCCTTCAAAGCACTAATTTTTAATGTTCCTGTATAAAACCTTTCTGTTTACATTTAAATTAAGTCATAATTTTGCAGTCATAATATGTTGTTCAAATATCATGCTCAATAAAACAGGAGTCTGTGCTTTACAGCAGTCACATCTCAATCCTACCTAATTGACCATGTTACAACACAGAAAGTCATAAGGGCTGAGTAAATCTATTTTCATTGTTATAACGCAACCTTTTATATGGTTTTAAAGTAGCAGAGCACATGTTTTTAGAAGGATTTTGTATAAACATTTTCACTAAGAGCAAAGCTGGTCTGTGTTATTTCACTGATATTTCTAGGCAGAAGTGCTAGCTTTCCTGAAATGAGAGAAGTAAATTAAAGCTTTCAGTTGACTTCATGCTTTCTTATAAAATGCAACAGTGGTAAAAGCATTTCCCAGCTTTCCCAAAGGAAGGTTGACAGATGTGATTGCAACCCACACACCTCCCTCTGGGAAACAAAATACATCATGCCTATGGAAAAAGGATTTCTGGATAGTGCTTTTGGAAGTTGCCAGGGTTCTTAACTATGAAACAGAACTACTGCCAGATCTCAGAGGAAGTCATTATGGGAACCTACCCAGGGAACTTAGAATCAATTAATGTTCAAAGTCAGCATGGTCACCTTGTAATGACTCAGTCATATGCTACGATCACAATGCTTACTATGCAATAGCACCTAAATGATAATTAATGATTACCTAGATTTCTAATGAATTTAAAAATCTACAAATGAACCCCAAAATCTAGGCCCAAACCCGTTGAAGAAACATTTATCTTGCTTAGATTTCAAAACAACACAAACTAAGTTAAAGAAGCATGCCATCAATTTATTCCAGTTTTAAAACAGAATCAATTTGACAAATTACCTGAATCTTCTCTAGTCCAAACATTTCTTCTGTCAACTTGTAAAAGAAATGTTTTCCCTAGGGATTCTGTGGTCAATTTTATGACAGCCAGCCATGCAGCTGTCAGCCCAAGACTAGATTCATAAATTACTACTTCTGTTTTACGTAAATATAAGGGAGTTTACATCAACTTCATTTCACTGCCTTTATGAATTGTGCTGTTACCAACCCACTCCTCAGATGTACAAAGTGTACCAAACATTTTAAAAGAGCAGAACAGGGCTGCTAGCTCATTAAATTACCTACTGGCTGAACAACATTGTACTTCAATTTTTCTTTATCTAGCTACCAGAAAAATGAAGACATGTTACAGCATCACCAAGCCATTTAATTTTCATTTGTCCAGCTTCTATTAGAGACACCAACTGCCAGGAAATCCTCACTTTACTGTGCCTAAATTCTTCAGTTATATTGAACAAGAAGCATTGACGTCAATGCCCAGCCAGAACACACGTGCCAAAACCTGGACTATAATTTAAAAGTCCCACCGGGGGGGGGGGGGGGGGT
>VZTE01003043.1:397083-438844 GCA_013397775.1 Eulacestoma nigropectus
TGCTGAACACTCCTGTGAATCTTTCCTGCACCCTAACACTGCTGGTATTTAGGTTTCCATCACTGAAGTTCCTTAAGTGCCCAGAGCCTGGACAGCACGTGGTTACTTTGGCCCAGCAGAGTGCTTTAGTATTTTGATTCCATTTACAACATTCAAATTTAATATATGAGGAGCATTCAGGTTTAGCAAACAAGAGGTCAAGTGTTTTGCTCAGGGACTGCACCACATGGAAACCAATTCTCCCTTCAAGATGTGCTCAGTGCGTGGCAGAGTCACACCAGCTCTAGAGCCTGTTCTTTCAGCCCTGTCAAACCTTTGTTCTAGCCTGTCTACATATTCTCTGTGCATATATACGTGGGCCTGAAATTTAGGAGTTTGAAATCCAAAGGTGGCACAAGATTTATAAATTAGTGTCACAGGGTTTGCTAACCTCCTGTTACATCCCAGAAGCACCAAATATTTAATCCTCCTCTCAAATTTCATTGCAAAGCCACTGGAGAATAACTTTCTTATTTACTTACAGGTAAAATTAACAAAAATCTCAGAGGTATTTCTACCGACAACTGAAAATTAAAGAAACCCTGTGAAGACTTCAAGCTTCTCTGGAAGACAGGCTATAACACTCTTCCAGAGCATAACTGCAAAAAGTTAAATTAAAGCCCTAATAAGATAGAAGAGGAATTTAAAGAGTTCACAATTATTTGCTCTTATTTACTCTTCAGTGATCAACTAACGAAATTGTCGTAATTTTTACACAGGGAATGTATTATCCTCTCCTTGCACTGTTCTGTTTTGGTTAATAATATGAAGCTACCAACAAAGTAGAAACTCAGAGACAGTGGGATGCACAGGATGAAGCTCAAAAGAAAGTTTATGCTTTCAAACGAAGCATAAATCCTAGTATTTAATGCACAAATGCTTCTAAGTTAATGTCATTTCACTCTAATACTTTCAAAGCTTTCTATTTTTTAAAAATTTATAAAACAGATAATCATCACTCAGAACCATGCTACAAGAGCTAACCATCTTAAATTAAGATTTCGAATTTATAAATGAAGTTACGTTTTTTGCAGAGAAAAGTATGAATACCTAACTCCACCCACAACTTAAAAGTGAAAGGAGTCAGGTATTGCTATCAAGCCATTTTTAAAAAAGAGACCACCTGCATTGTTTTTGGGAATTCTAAGGAAACACTACACAATATAGGATGAAAATATTTATTCTTTGTGTCGCAGAAAGAAACCATAACCAAGGCACTACAAAGAACCAAAAAATGAGTACATTTTTACGTCTGCAGTCTAAATAAAGACATAATAAAGTGGAAGAGAAAATAAAATGGAAGCGAGAAATTATGCATCCAAGGCCAGAAAAAGGGGAACCAAGTAGGTACAAAACATGCTTGAGAAAAGAAAATAATTATCACTGTGCAGAGACATCTGTGTTTTCTAGTCTGTGAAGTCTGAAAAAATGATGGCTTCAGCAGAGCTCACTAGAAATAGCTTAGTACTGCTAACATATAACAGACTCTAATTGCTGCAGCTGGATAGAAAAAAGTACTACGAAATTCTGACTAATTCCATTATTTGTGTGATAAAAGGAAAAAGAAGAAAACTCTTAAGGTTTTAAGGTAGACGAGCAAAAGACAGTGGCTTCCAGTTTGAATGTAATGTAATATGCATATCATTCCTTTCAAGATGATGAAAGAGTCCACAGAGTGGGAATTTAAAAGGTTATTTCCAAATCAAGAAAGGAGACACCTGTCACTAAGACCTAGAGTTACGAAAATATGTCTGAATGCTCTAAATATACCAAAAGACTGCAATAAAGTAAGGCTCTTCAAGGATAGCTCATGCTTGTGTGTGGCTGCTGAATCTTTTAAGGAAGGATTTGGTTTTAAAAGTTTCATAAATTAAATGTTTCACAGAACCTGGGTTTTTTGGTAGATCAGTTTCCTGATAGAAGGTAGTTGAAAGACAAACTTCCAAACACCTATGTGGATAGAGTAGCTCTGTTTTGTATTCGGTGCTATAAGGACCTACCTTGCTATTGCAATAATTAACCAACTGCCCACATATTCCTGCATATAAATCATGACATTGAATAGAACCATAGAATGGTTTGTGTTGGAAGGGACCCTAAAGATCATCAAGTTACAACTCCCCTGCCATGGGAGTTGTAGACCAAGTTGCTCAGAGTTCCATCCAACCTGGCCTTGAGCACTTCCAGGAATGGAGATCCAGAACTTCTCTGGGCAACCTGTTCCAGTGCCTCACCACACTCACAGTAAAGAATTTCTTCCTAATATCCAATCTGAGTCTACCATCTTTCAGTTTGATGCCATTCTCCCTTATCCAGTCAATTTCTCACCTCTGAGAAACTGCCAATTAGTAAGGCAGACAAATGTCTAGGAGGCTGTATGCAGTATAGCAAACCTCTTGCTGAAGCAGAAAATGAAAATCAATAGTGAAAAGGCCATAGACCCTGTTGCCCTGAGACTGCATGTTGACATATGGCAACAAAAGGGCAGCTGCAATAGCTCAGTTACACAAAATTGTGTCTCTGTGGTATACTGCCTCATTATTGTAGTCAGAACAGAACACAAGTGCCAGGAAATATACTATGTTCTCATCAGAATGGAAAATGGACACTTAGGGTAGATTCTGAGGATAGCAATTCAGGTTATTTAATGAGACTGCAGCTTTATTTCTGTTCATATGAAACTGTTCTGTAAGAACAAAGACTATCAGGAGGGTCGGTCCCTAGGCAAAATGTGAATATTAGAACATTAGAGAAAAAGGATTACATATTCAGTGTCTAAGCATGCGATTAAAATGACAATCCTGTCTTTTCAATAGCTTTATGTAACATCACGGTGATTTTGAGAACTACAAAACTTTGTAGGAGTTAGCATATTCAAGATAACAAAGGGATTGCTAACGTCATCTTTTCCTCTTCAACTGTCTAAATAAATAAATGCATTACCTTTGTGATATTCAAGATAGCACTTCTTCAACTTGAAAGATTCATAAAGCAGTTTGGAAAAGTGAAAACAAAAATCTCCAATAGAAACTACACAGTGACTGCTGGCCTCACAAAACAATTACCTAAATTGCAACGCTAGTAATTTGCTGAGCTTCATGCCACCAAGCTTGTGAAATATGCAGATTGTCATTCTTCTGCTCAATGGACAGTAGTGGGTACACACTGACACACACGGCAACCTTGCTGCCAAAAGGGCTTCTATTCCATGTGCAAAGTGGGGGTGGGTGGAATAGTCCCATTCCTCCTACCACTGTCACGATTACCAAGTCTCCCTCACAGCTTTCAAGTA
The DNA here is from genome assembly GCA_013397775.1 of Eulacestoma nigropectus. NCBI lineage: Eukaryota > Metazoa > Chordata > Aves > Passeriformes > Eulacestoma > Eulacestoma nigropectus. Next base: position 400,415 of record VZTE01003043.1, read on the forward strand.
CAGACCCTGGCCTGATTTCACCTAGACAGATTACAGAGCAGAAAGAGCTGCAGAAGCAACAATACTCTGACTGTAAGGTTACACAGCAAGAGAATTCGAGAGTCAGTAGCAAGTGGGGAGAGGAAGAAACATCACACTAATTTTGCTGTGTATTCACATCACACTTCAAAGAATTCTGAATGAAACCCAGAAGTAGTAAGAATATAAGGAACTTTTATGTTATACAGGATGATAATAAAGTTTGGATAAAAATACTTGTTTAAATGATCCAAATCTGGCAAATTAACGCAAATGTATGCAACTGGAACTGATAAAAACCAACCTAGACTACAACTATTACAATAAACCATCACATGCTGGACTAGAAGTGTAAAAATATGTTTGCATAAACAAAATGAAGTATTATCATGCCTATGTAGACCATAGAAAAGATGTAACTCCAAAAGTTACTTCCCAGTTTTCTTTTTAAATCTACACTGTAAATCTGCATGTTACTGAAACCGTGCAAAACTGAAGTATCTTTATAAGGTAAGTGGAAATACCATTTATCAAAGCTAGTAAACAGGAAGACATAACCTACACAAGAAAAAACACATGAACAGCCAAGAAAAAGGTACAAGAGCTGCCAAAGATTCTAGTACCAAGTCTTCTAAAGCATGGTTAACTGATATGCCATATGCAAGTATGGCAACTGATATGCCATATGCCATATGCAAGTATGGCAATAATAAAGTGCCAGGCATGCAATCTGTGTAAAGACACGCACAGTCCAGCAGCAGGCACTGACAAACTCTTAACAAGTGAATAATGCTTAACTCCTACAATTGCAGTCTTTGAGGAACTGGAAGCCAGACTTGAAAAAATGCAGAAGTAGTCTCTGCTGACATATTTAACTCTATCTATTAGCAATGACACAGGATGAAAAATTGAGAACTAAACCAGTAAGGAACAATGTGAAAGTTCAGTTCTCATTTCAACACGAGAGAACTGGGAAGATTCTGTTCTGTTTCATGTGCATTAGAAAAAGACAAAAAGCATTCACTGAGGCCACTTCATACCAACACAAAACACAGCAAAATTTCCTAAACTAATCTTCACTTAGAATCTCTATTTTCCTCTGCTCTTATCTTCAAATCAGTTTATTTAGTTCCAGGCTATTCTTCTGGATCCATAACATCAACAGTGATTAAAGTAAGAATCAGAAAAAAAAATCCTCAATACATAGATTTTTTTTTTAAAACTTTGTAATGCAGAGTGAAAAATATGTGTAGAAATCAGGAAGCTACAACACTGACTTAGAAATTAAGCTTTCTAAGGCTATTACCTATTTTCTTTTGCAGTGATAAGGAACTTCCATTAAATCACCGCAATTCTCAAAATGTCTGTTTTTAAAAAACAAAGAAACAAATATTCTACTACTCCTTCACGGGTCTCTGGAGTTACTTACAGTTCCAGAATAAGAATGACATCTGTTTTGTTCTCATAGACATCATGAAGCGTAATCACATTAGGATGTCGAATCTCTTTTAGTATGCCAACTTCTCGCTCGATGTCTTCCCGGCTCACTCCACGACGGCTGGATTTTGTTCTCCTTTTCTTGATGAATTTTGCTGCAAACTGCTGACCGGTACTTTTCTCGCGGCATTTTTTCACTACGGCAAACTGGCCGCTAAAAAAAAAAAGAGATGATGAGTGTTCAGTTCAAGAAAATTTAGAGTTAAGAGTAGGCTGTTTACTGTGCTGGGGGAAATCAGCTTTTAACTCTGCTTGACTGAAGTATATTACTGCTTTTTATGCCATCTAGAACAATACCTTAAAAAAACCTAGAAGAGGTCTGAAAGGTAATTTAAGATACGGCTTTTGTATCACACAAATGTACACATTTCAGCACGTCTGTAAGAAAAAGATAACACCTTATCAGTGATGACCACCGGATTTTTAATAACTGGGGATTACTGGACAAAAGTAATGGTTTCTGGATTTCTCCTTCCATATGAACGTTGAGTATTTTTTCTTCTGTAGGTGGGAGAATTCATAGTTTCTTACAACCTATATGATTTGTCAATATTCACTTTATTTTATCCTCAAGTTTGTTTTTCAAAAAGTTTTTAAAACAAAACTGGGTTTCGTAACACTGCTTTGGATTTTTAAAGCACTGACTAAATACAGTAGTATCAAGAATTACTGTTACTGTATCACCTTTTTAAATACAAGTTTGAAGATGAGAAAAGTACTGCGGCACTGAGAAACAAAAACCTGTGTTTGTCTTACAAGCCAGAAGAAACTCCAGGAAGCTGCTGACTCCAGCACACTATCATTGATGTACAAGCCTGCTGTTGCTAGATGTACACACTGATCTAGATCAGGTATCTCCAGGAGTCTAATGTTGAGGTAAAGCAAGAACAGGATTTCTAAAACTCGTTTTTCTTTTAAGTTTCTCTAATCTCTTGCTGAGGATTCTCTAGAAATTCTGTTTCTGCTCTTTTCACCATATGAAGGAATCATAGAATTACAGAATTATACTAATGAGAACAGTTTCTGAAGTTAGCCTACCTTGTTAACCGAAGAAACACTGTTTTCCAAACCAGACGTAGAACAGCAGTTAAATCAGAGCTAGCCCTAGTAGGTTTGACTACTTGAACAGCCATATAATATTAGAGCTACACATTTCGTGCCACCATTACTCTGACTCCACATGGTACCCTGAGTGACAAACTGTCTTGAACTGGGACCTGCAGTTGGGCAAGGCTAAATGACTGTCACTCATAGAAGGCAGGGCAGAGACAGGATCTCTCCTACGAACTCCTAGAAAGACACTCTAGAATAGGCACCACCACCTGGGAAACCTTTGAATGCAGCCATGGGTAGTGGGAGAAGTAAACTTTGAGAGAAGTCTTAAGCCAACAGCCTTAAGCTGAGGTTTATATTTATTTCAGTATTATGACCACCATTCAAGTTTCATTCTTCACTGTTTAATGAAATCAATTCATGAACTTGTGAGAAGATGTTATGTTGCACGAAAAATAACTTTGCCTTAAATTCCACCTGCCCCCAATTCTGCACAAAGTTTTCAAGGATCAGATTTACCATATGGGGACTCCCACAATATTATTACAAATTGCAGTGGACAGAGTAGTGCTTCAGACCACACCTCTTCTCCATCACACACAGACTTGAAGGCCTGCTTCACTTGCTCAGATTTGGTCTGCTAGTATTATCAGAGATGCTGTTTGACACGCCTAAGACAATCATATGTGACTGAAAGAGAAAGCACAGACCTCTGGAATACTTGTATCATCCTAAACTGGCAGCAGAGAGCTAGACAAGACGTCCTAAGGTTCATCAGTCTTTGCCTGGTTCAGTTCAATTTCACAAAAACTTTTCTTACAACAGTGCCTCTGAGTTTGATCTCCAAGATATGAGCAATTTTGCACTGCTGGAATGGAGGTATTTTCACAGCTGAATTGAAAACACAGCCTCGTGCTTCCAGGGAGAAAAGCGAGTGATTGTCTCACGCCCTCCCCCACAGCATGCACACCTCCACAGAGATACAAAGCTTTATTTAAAAAGCAGTCAGTTTTGCAGAAAATTCACAGTTTCAGAGAAACAACAAAGTGGAGCACTAGACAGATGTAGACACCATCACAACTCCAAACACAAGCTCATGGACCACAAGGAAGTCAAAAGTTGCTGTTGTCTTTTGACCACCTGGCTGGCTTTCAGGCTAGAAGTCTAAACTGCCTGATAGAGAAAGAAAAATATTTCTGCTTATGATTCATCCATAGGCTTGAATGCTGCATGGTTAACCACTTTCTTATCGATGCTCAGCCTGTAAGTTTAGCAAAAGCTACTACATTATGGAAAATCAACAAAACAAAACAAAAAAGAAACAACCCTCCTCCCTACCCAACCCCTAACACCCTTCCCCCCACCCCAATCCCTACAATGCAAATTAAACAAACCCAGAAACAACAAACCCCAAAATGTAATATTAAAACCAAAATTACATCTAGCATCAGCTCTGGAGTAAAAAAGTAAAAACATAAATCTGAACTACACAGACATACAATATATTCTGCTACCTGAGAAGATTTAATTATAAAAGTTAGTGGGGATTAAGAGTTGTCTGTGTTGATGATTTTTCCATAGTATTATTCATATCTGAATTACATCATTCCCCAAAACCACTTCATGCTTCCGATGCCTTTAAGGCTAAGACTGTTTAATCTTATTTTGGCAATGGGTCAACTATGATGTTAGAGCATGAGGTTGACCTACCGGAACAAAGGGGGCTACATAAGACAAGTAGATCTCCTCTCTCTTTCTCTTCTGAGATGTGTCATTTGTTTTTTCAGTCTTTCACTATCTTCTTTGTCCACAACAACCTGTTGGAAGGATGTCCTGATCTATCACTATTCAATATAAAAGTGTTATCAGAAGTCCAATTAAATGTTTAAAACCACGTGACTTTAAAGACTGGTCTCATTCACAGTTCATAGGATGTGAGGCTCCAAAAATCTGTGACTCTGCTCAAGACTGTAAGAAAGTTATCAACTAACAAGTATCTTGAGTAAGTGCCAATTATACACCAAATAACCTTCTTATTGTTGCTGTTGTGGTATTTATTCAGCACACAACTGCACAATTAGCTGCTTGTTATTAAACGCTGTACACGCAGATCACACTTAAGCTGCAATCAAAGGGGCTGTTTCATGACTGGGATCCCTAAGCCATGCCATTTTACAACTCTCTCTAAACTCCTGTTTTAAAAGCAGAGGACATGTGTAAATCAAAGGATATCTATTGGGCTTCCCCTTGTAGAACTGCAGCGACAAGCTGATATAAACCAGCTTTGCACAGGCTAACATTCACAGAATATCCAGTAATATCCTCCCACAGATCCTAAATTTTCAGATTCAGCATTCAGTCATACAGCATCTTTAAAGCCAGAAAAGCCCTTTAGTTTTTTAAGTTCCTCTGCTTTTGTAGGTTTGATTTAAAGTGCATGGAGTCAAAAAATGACTGCCATTTTAGAAGAAAATTACACCAACCACCCTGCACCCTCTCCCCGAAGTAAATCACAAATTCACACTTTAATATAAAGTATCTGACATCATTTTTTTTCCACGTGGCAGAATCAGGTTAAACAGCAAGGCAGGATGACAGCTTGATGTAAGAACAAATACTTCTGCTAATAATAGTAATTTGTTTTGTGATCTTGTAATTCTTACTCAACCAGCACTTAATTACTATCCTAAACCTGCTCTTTTTGGGACACTTGGCATACCTCCACATCCAGTGATTTTTCACTCACTTTAGAACAAGTACTTACCTAATCATGACATTTCTGCATCCTTTTTACATCATGAGACACACTGCCCTTTACAATAAATACATGTATAAGCAAAAGTTATGCAGATAGGGGGATATGCAATAAAACACCTATATGTCAACCTTTATTGGTCCTGGCTTAGTGGGATCACAAAAGAACAACTCATTAGCATGAATTAAGGAAAGTTTTAAATACAGAGACAGTTGGTTTAGAATCAAAGGGAAAACACAAGAAAGTCCTTTCACTTTTTCCACAAGGATGATGACAGTGATTAGGGGTGGCTAACACCCTGTATTCCCTCCCACTCCCAGCTGTCTGCACCAGCTCTTCCTGGCTAGTTTCTTCTGTGAGGAGTAAAACTCTTGCCCCAAGAACCCGTTGAAAGGGTTCTAAGCTGGACACGGAGTTGGTCAACCGTCCCAGTAACCCCCAGGGACCAATTTTCTAGCAGTTATTGTCACAACAGGTCAAGAATGGGGCACTTTTCCATGCCATCTTCTGCATTCCGAAGTTTAATGGGAGTGGGAAATAAGAGTAAGGAAAAGGCATTAAGTTGCCATCAGAGTAATAAGATGCCTGGGCATGTTTCTGACATGTAGGCATGTTTTTCTTATTTAAAAATTTGATATTCAGTACACAACTCTGAAAACACAATGTACTGAGATTCAACTACTTTTACTATTCGTTTGACTACTTCCCTTTTTAAAATTACACTAATCCAACAGAAAGAGATTTGCGTAAGACTATTAGATTAGCCTGTGAAAGAAACCACAACACAACGATGGAACCACTTGTTTTCTCCCACAGAACACCTGCTAGCATACTGTACACACTTCCATCTTTCCTCAGAGATCTGCTGCAGGGAAGGCCAGTGGAGCAGAGGATGTGTAGCATCAGTCAGCTCTGTCAGTAACCACTGCTATCCATTACCCCTGTCTGTCACCAAAGGTATCTGACCTGCTTCTGCTAATAAGGTTAGCTCTCACAAAACTTGCTGGTGAGGCAGCAGTATCCAAGTTTTTCCAAAGAAGAGGAAGACTTGTCCACAAACTGTCAAGGGTTATAGCTACATTAAGTCCCTCTCTAGCTTCCAAAGAAGGCAAAATAACATTTCCAGTTTAGCTGCAAAGCCAAATTGGAGGCAAACATCTTCGCCGCCTTTGTCTCTCTTCTTTCAGGTTTTGCAGAAGTGGGGTAAGTTTTGGTTGATAGGATAATAGAGTACTCCATGAAGATGGGACTGGGGAGCAGTTATGTTTCATGAGTAGCACACTAAAAAGACAAACTGTTGTCTTGGAATATTGTTGTATGGAATAGCATACTAGTGTCAGCTACCAGCATTCTGCCTGCAGGAAAAAAATCCATATTTATCTTGACAGATAAAGAAACTGGGATAGTCTAAAACAAGACTTCTTTTCAGGTGGTTTCTCTAAGTATGCATGCACTTATCTTCTTTTCCCCACAGAGAGAATGTTGTAGAACATAAAGGCCCTTTTCCCAAATCACATTTTTAATTTTGCAGTAAACTAAACAGTACAGGCAGGTAAGGAATGGCTGCAAGACTGACTGATAAGGTCCTACCATATTTGTTTAGGCTCTGAAAGTAGGAAAGTCAGAGTACAGCGCTCACCATATTTGTGCTCCTTCTCTTGCCCCACAATATTAGTTTTCTAGCAGAGAAGCTGAGAGAATGCTAGAAGTACTGTTTATCTGCCAGCTCTCCAAGTACCGGAGAGCTCTGAAAAGAAATAACAAAGAACATGAAGATGAGAATATCACAGAACGGCTGAAAGATCCACAAAAGATACATGGATGCTGAACAGATTATTAGTCTATTTATATCTATATTTTTCATTTTTAACAGCTCTGAAAAAACAGTTTTCAGTATAAGTAACAAATTTGCACTTCCAGTGCTGACACAGACACACACCTTTCAGCTGGTAGTGGAGCTGTCTGCTTTGTGGTCATGGTGAGGAAATGCATTTTCACAGTCCACACTGAGTCCAAGTGGCAGCACTCGAAGTACTTGACCACTTGGTAACATGAAGGCACAGCATCTATACACCTGGTAGGAGAAGGAGCTGGAAGCACCTGAAGCCTTTTGATGACCATGAACTTTTTTCAGGCTGCACATAAACATTTGTTACAGGAAACAGCACGGTGGCCATAGCATAACAGAAGTAGTAATTTCGGGAGTCACAAGAAAAACACTGTACTAAAGCAAAGAAAAAAGAGAAGTTAAACATGATACAGCATTTAAGCTAAAGAGAAAATACTCCTCAAATGATATATGAGTGACTAAGCAGAAGAATAAACCAGCTGCAATCTGATGGTGGACCGCAGAGATCCCTGTCAAGAACTGGCTTTTTCAAGTACTGCTAGTATAGAAAAGCAAGCATAAGAGCTCAACTAGATTTGACTGTGGAACTATAAAAAGTTGAGTGTTGCAAGTACACAGGCAGGAGAGTAATTGTGGTAGGCAATTGTGCAGTACATTTCCAACAGATGCAGGGTTAAAATGAAGTTGCAATTTACACCCATCAATATAATGCATGCTGATACACTTTTCTTAGAAATATTTTGGAAAAGCAGCAAAAACAAAAATAACAACAGTAAAGAAGGGGAAGCAAAGGGGAAAATCAGACAGATTTATAAAAAACCTAAATGTACTGACACCCGGTATTTCTGAGTTCTGATAACTCCCAATTTCTGAATTCCTTGTTATGCACAGATGAATTTATACACTTATAAACTCCACATCTTTTAAATTCTTTTTCTTTATTTCTGACTTAGAATAAATTTTGGTTTCTAATTACCAAGTTCCAAAAGTACCGTGATTCCACCATAGCGGAATCAATGTATGTGATGCTAAGTTTGATTATCCTTCACTATGAATACATTAAATATTTCATTTAAAGTTATTTTACCAAAATATGCGAAGTATAAAAAATAATTCTTCCTTTATGTAATATTTTAAGAAAAAAACTCCCCAACTTTCAAAATGAACTCTATTAATACTGTACAATTTATTTAGATACCTTTTTTGTCTCTATATATCAGTTGAAACTCCTGTTGTACTATCTATTCAAAGATAGCTGGAATAGTGTAACTGTTAACTTATTAATTAAATTCGTAGAAGCACTTTGATAGTATCTCTAACAGATGACAACACGAAGCAGTCAGAATTTGAGTTTTCAAGCAGTGTAAGAAGCAGGGGTAAGTTCAATTTTTAAGCATATTTATAGACTAAACTACCTACCATAACTTTGTGCAACTGAAGTCAGGTTGCATGATGGACCAGAAAATAAAGAATTATAGTGTTGTGATTTGTTGTGATTATAGTGCTGTGATTCCCAGTTGGCAATGAAGCACCACTTCCCAGCCCCTCCATGGTGTGATGAGGAGGAGAACCAGGAAGAAAATTAAAATCTCAAGGGTTAAGATAAGAATGGTTTAATAGCTGCAATGATGTAAAAAAAATAAATACTAATAATACCAATCACAATAACAAAAGCAATGGAGAGGGTGAGACAGAGAGAGAGAAGCAATGCACAATACAATTGCTCAGCACACACTCATCAGTACCCAAATCCATCCCTCAGCGGTGACTGCCCCTCTCTTATGATAAACTGCCCCTGGGTTATATACTGAGTATGCTTCTCATGGTATGGAATATTCCTTCGGCCAGTTCAGGTCAGCTGTCCTGGCAGGGCAGACCCTCCCAGGTCCTTGTGCACCTGCTGGCTGGCAGAGCGTGGGAAGCTGAAAAGTCCTTGCCTTAGAGTAGTCACTACTGAGCAGCAACTGCAACCTCAGTGTGTTACCAACATTGTCCTCAGGCTAAATCCAAACCGCAGCACTGTACAAGCTACTAAGAAGAAAATTAACTCTATTACAGCTGAAAACAGACACAAAGAAGTAGAGAATTTGTCCAATCTATTCTTTTCTCCAGCATTTTAAAGCTTGTGCCTCATATTTTTGTGGTTTGGTTAATTTAAAAACAAATCATCATGCCTTTTAGCTATGTATTTATCTCCTGCAGAAATCCTCTTGTGCTGTCAACCTCAGCACACAACACTGATGAAATTGCAGGTTTCTGTTGCTCTGCTGATTTCTGTAATTTCATTATGTTGCTAACAGACTTCTCTAGATGTTTGCTAAGCTTACAGAAAAGTGATTTTCTTCAGTATTTCCTCAGATACCCAGAAAAGCCACTAGTCTTAAGGAAGGACATAAGAGCATGATAAAAAATTTTGTGACAGACCTAAATAAGGTATCTCAGAAAAATACACATTGTTTACTGTTGTTTATTATTATTTTCTAAATGCATCATATTGTTCCAAGTAGTGTATGTAAAATTTTAGAAGAATTGGAGGTGGGGAGGGAGAGGGAAAGAGATGAAAAGACAGAAGACTATTACTTTTTCTGTGTAAAGATATGCATGTGTATGCAACACTGAGTTCTACAAAGTGTTTTAATTCCTTACTGTGAGAGTGGTTTATCATAGAATTTAACTGCTTTCTGTGCCACACATCTAAAAAGGCAAGTGCCTGCCATTGCCAGGGCTCCCTATGGAGCCCATCTATCCATTTATGGATTTGGTCAAGATCGCATCTCATTGAACACAGCTCCTCAGTACAGTAATTAGTTAGCGGGAGCAGCGTAATCAGATGGCTCTGGCTGACTCAGAGAAAAGGGGATGAAGAAAGACAGCTATGTACTGTGCCTCTATGTTGAAAGTAAGACCAAGCACGCCTGTACAACTTTCCAACCTTCAGCCAAAGGAAAGGGGCCGATCTGCTTGGGATTTTCTTATTCTACTGAGAGAACCACGATAAAGTTTTTCCAACAAACTTAATGTCAAACAAGTTAAACTGTTGGAGTGTGAATGCATGCACACACCTGTGCATACATTTGCTGAGCTGAAAAACACTTATTAACTAGTACAGTCCATCATGCAGAGATGAGGGAAAGTGGTTCCTGTGTATCAGCGATTTGGCAGTAAACATCAGCTGCAAATGAATGAAGAATTCTTCGCATTCAGAAATAAGAAGCTTAGAAAAAATGCAATCTCGCGATGATTAGGCTGAATTTCATGAAGTAGAACAAAGCATAAGTTTCAGCTTCTCTCTGTGTACATACAAATATGCACAGTATCTCTATATACATTACTATGAGGATTTTAAAAACAGGATAAAAACATGAATGGATATTTTGTTTACTGTTTACTTTATACATACTATATTGTGAAGTAAATAAATATTTGCTATATTTTATCATAAGAAGTAACTGAGTTTCTGTCCTTGAAAAGGGTTTTAATTAGAAACATAGCACCCTGAAAAAGAAATTAAAAGTCAAAATGCCTGTAATATTTGCAGCCTGCTGATGTGGTTTATCTGAAGGCTAATGCATAGCCCTTGCCAAGTATGACTGCTATGTAACCAGATGAGAACGCAGTCCTCTCTTTTATCCAAGAAGAGTGCCTCAACATTTTTTTCTTTTTAAAAATGGCTTTGTTTCAATTCACAGCTTGAAACTGAACAGGATTTCAGTGAAATCCTGTGTTCTGACTGTGTTACACCAATTGTTCCCATGGAGCTACACATAGATCTGCTCAGTGTGATTCCCAAGCATTGGCATGTGACCTTGGGGTGGGGAGAAGAACGGAAGGAATCATGAAAAGTAAGTTCAGAGATGCTTTAATGTGTGATTCAATGTGAAAACAGTTGTGAAAACACTTGAACAAATAGTGATGTACGTTCTGTTTGTGTTCAGAGGAAAGGGTTAAAAAAGGAAGAATGGCAAGGAAGATGGTGGATTTGCTCAAGCTGAGACCACCAAGGCCTGGAGAATAACAGTGTGGGAAACCATATGTTAAACCTAAAGCTGTTTATCCTCTATCTGGATGACAGATAGTTCAAAGAAGTAGAATTTCTGTATAGAGATAACACAGGTGTTCACAGAGACTTGTAGGCCCTATCCCAGGCACGCCTGAGCTCCCTGAGATGGGAGGGAGATCAGAGACCATAAAGAGCACAGGGAGATCACAGCATGGTGCTAAACTCCGCCTGTGCAGGCCCTGGATAAATGGGCACAGCAGCAGCCCTGCTGCCCGCTAGGATTGGACTGAGCCTGACGGTGCCTGTGCCCTCATTCTGTGTGTCTCTGCTGCCCAGCCTTGTTTCAGGATCTTCTAGTCAGCGAGGTGATGGAATAAATTTATGCTTCGCATTTCAGCTGTGGTGTTTTTGGTTGGCCTCTCACCTGCGTGTGTTGATTCACGGTTCAAAACAGAAGCTATTTGTATTTTCCTTACGTAGTCCGCCTCCTTGATATTTAATTAGATGTGGCTGAACTGTGGTTTGCTTCACCACTTTAAAGGAATGTTTAGGTAAGTATTTGAGTCATAATGCGTCACACATTAATAGAACCATAGAACAGTTTGGGTTGGAAGGGACCTTAAAGATTGAGTTCCAGCTCCCCTGCGATAGGCAGGGACACCTCCCACTAAACCAGATTGTGCAAAGCTCCATCCAACTTGGCATTGAACACTTCCACGGAGAGGGCATCCACAACTTCTCTGGGCAACCAGTTCCAGTGCCTCACCACCGTCACAGTAAAGAATTTCTTCCTAATATCTACTTTTAAGAATTCCTTCTTTCAGTTTAAAGCCATTCCTCTTGTTTTGTCACTACCTGCCCTGGTGAAAAATCCCTCTCCAGCCTTCCTCTAGGCCCCCTTCAGGTATTGAAAGGCTGCTGTAAGGTCCCCCCCAGAACCTTCTCTTTTTGAGGGTGAACAGCTGCAACTCTCTCAGTCTGTCAGTATACAGCCTGGCATTACAGAATGGGAACAAGTAAATTATGTTCAACCACAATATAAGAAAGGCATTCAGCTATGAGAGAGCGTCCAAAGGTGGGCCGTGAGGATGGTGAAGGGCCTTGAGGGGAAGCTGAATGATGAGGAGCTGAGGTCACTTGGCCTATTCAGCCTGGAGAAGAGAAGACTGAGGGGAGACCTCATTGCAGTTACAACTTTCTCGTGAGGGGAAGAGAAGGGGAAGGCACTGATCTCTTCTCTGTGGTGATAGTGATAGGACCTGAGGGAATGGCCTGAAGTTGTGCAAGGGGAGGTTTAAGTTGGCTATCAGGAGGGTGGTTGGGCACTGGAAGAGGCTCCCCAGGGAAGGAGTCAGCACCAGCCTGATAGAGGTCCAGAAGCATTTGGACAACACTCAGGCACATGGTGTGTTTCTCGCAGATGTCTTGTTCAGGGCCAGGAGTGTGACTCAATGATCCTCATAGGTCATTTCCAACTTAGCATATTATATGATTCTATGAACATTATTAGCATTTAAGATCCTTTCAATTGCCGAAATAAAGGCAAATATATCAAATTACAACAAAGCATTAAAACAGAAACATGTATCTCAAATTTAATATAAACAAATCATAAGAACATCACCTCTGAAGACTGAACTTCCACACAAAGCTTGTAATTGTGAGATAGTCAAGGCTTATGAAGGTATTTCATAATTGTTTAAAAACATTAGACAATAAAGTTTACTAGGACTTTAAATAAGAGTTAACATCCAAAAACTCAAATTGGCAGGTAACAACTCAATAATGTAATAGAAATTTCACTAAGTCCTTTGGAAATCACCTGCTCAGAAGAAAATGCTGAGCAAGAAAGATGCATCTTTAATCCTCTGATCAGTCCTTAAGCTTAATTTTTGATGCTGCTTAAATTTTGTGTTTCTATATACTTCGTTAGTCTTAAATTCAGGTTAACATTTTTATTGATTTTTCATGAAAAACTTCCAATGACTCAATTTCCCTCCATTTAGATAACTGTAAAATCAATTTAACGTTCGTTTTCCCAAATAGTGTTCAAATTTCTCACTGAATTAAAAATAACCTTTATAATTTTCTTTTTTACATTCAATAAAAGAGGGATCTATAAAACTAAAACCTGACAAGTCCAAGACTTAGAAGAATTTGGAGCATAGCACCTCCTAGTATCCACTCTCTTTTCCCTTCTGCCCGTGCGGTGGGTACTGGGTTTCCTGGTTACAATATATGGGATACACTAGCCTTGCTCTCTCTGGCCACTGTGGCAACTGACCTAACACTGTGCAATGTGCTCCGTTTCTTTTGCTGTATGGTTTGTAGTCTTTCTTGGTCAAAATTCTGCAATACAAATGAAACACCACTTGTTTACCTTTCACTTTTTATTAAAACTAAATTTTGAATAAAAGCTGTATGGTTTCATAGGCTGTTTATCTCTGGTGTTTACCACCTTCTGTCTTCTTCATCCCATTCACTGTGCTTTTTTAATACAACACAAAGGTTTCCTTCTCATGATTTTCACCAATGTCAGTCCCCTGTATTTATTTTCCTTACTCAGCTGCCTCAATTCCAGATTTTTATGACCTCCATCTTCACCTGCAGCTTCAGCACTTGCAAGTAAGTCCACCTTCTCTTGTACCTCGCAAAATCTCTGTCTTCAAGCCATTGCTGTCCAAAACTTGGAAAAATTACAAATTTCTCCTCATTCCTTCCACCCCTGCTCTCATCTTTACTGCTCTTTCCTGTCCTTACACATTTACCTGAGTCCAGCAGGGTGGCCAGGTACTCAGATCTCTGCCTGAAGCTCAGTTAAAGAAATGAATCAGAACCCCCCACAAAGTCTCTCCCAGGAGAGACGCCCTTCTCCAAATCACCCTCTTGCTATCTATACTATGTTCTCTGCTTGACACTTGCTTTCCTTCCAACTTACCTAGCTCACCTTCACAATAAAATGGCAAAGCACACCAAAAACATAACTGAAAAAAACCCAACCAAACCCAAACAACCCTGACAATTATGCGTCTGTTCTGGATTAAACGGAGTGCTGCATCCCAAATATGATATTCACATTCACCTAGTACTTTCAATGCTCAGTAGGGCTTATTCAGTATGTGGACAGAAACAGTTCTTCAGAAGCTATTAAGTTCTCAACTATGGATGTATGAAATAGATGGACTCATTAAATGTTCAAGTTAACATAACATAAATCCTGTAATCTACAAAAAAAGGAATAAACAGTAATCTGAGTTATTAATTTAAAGCTTCTACATACCTCATTAAAAATACAATTCTGCTGCTTTCAAGGTTATTTACTCGCTTTTATTTAGATAGCTTAATTACACTTGCTAGAAATCTTTTCATGAAATAAAAAGTAAAAGCATATATGCACAAAGACTAAGTTTAACTTAACAGTTAAGTGGCAGATGGCACATCGTGCAGTTACTCATCAATCTGCAACATGGGCAAAAGGATTAATCTACAAATCTTGCTGTATAACCAGCATCAATATAGAAACTATCTGCCTCCCCACCCCTCCATCCTCCCCATCTCACATGTATAAAAAAAAATTCTCTTCCTTAAGCAACAGTATTTCAGTGGGAAATTCTTGGACATTTACCTACCCATTTGCTTTTGGGTCCAAGTCAGTTCATTTTAAGTACTGCCCCATTTAAAGCACAAACCATCTGAAGTTTCTGCATTTGCCAAGATATTTCACTCACTGAAATTCTGTTATGCATGAAGTTTCACATCTCTTTTCTAATTTCAATCCACTATTCTTCCGAAGAGGTAAATTTAATTCCTTTAGGTTAGCCTTAGGTTCTTTTACTTCCTCTCTTTATCAACAGTCTCACCATAACTGAACTAAATGGCACAATTATCCAAGAACACACTAAAATAATTTTTCTTTGGTTTACTGCATGCATCTAGATCTAACTCTGAAGTCAGAGAAGACTGCAGCACTTGTATGCTGTCCAATCTGAGAGTATAGTACAGATGCAATAGCTGGAGAGCAGAGAAAAGACAGTGATAAGCATTTTATTTTTCTTTTCATATAGCGAACTTATAGCCAAATCCCTGTAACTCTGTGCAACCCCTTTCCTTAAAGGAAAAATAGAGCCTATGACCTAGCAAGTCAATCTATGTGGCGTTATGTTAAAACATGCTGAACTGAAGATCGCTGCTTGTTATTACTTTGATATTGATTTTGTTTAAAGTGGAAATACATTCTATTAGAACTTTGTGCTACAGCAACAGTCACAGCACACTTGTGAAAGTAATGGATGAAAATCATCGGTGCCAAAACCAGCTCACTTCATTAAAAACACAGTGTTCTCTTCCTTTGGTAGGATTTGGAAGTGCTGTTGTACAGCGCTAGAGAGACAGCAAATTTGGAGCATGACTGCTGAGTAATTACATGGGCTCAGGTTAAGCACGCATTTTATTTGCATAAGTGCTCCTTGTGGAACAAGAATGAGGGTTCCAGCTAGACTTCTAGATGGAATTTGAGAAGACAGGAAAACATCAAGTATTTGGAGGTCTGATTATCTAACTTCATCAGAACTTAAATGAGAAATAAGAATAGATCACTGAAGATTAAAAAGTTTGTATCAAATTAATATGAGAAGTAGATGTGTCATCACCTTATTCATCTATTGGATCATTTTTGTTGCATGAAATAAAATCGCAACACTACCACCATCCTTTGGGATTCCATCCATTTGTGTTCCAGATTCTTAGTAGTATACACTTCATCTCAAAAAACATCAATATTTCTTGCATGGTTTTTAACATGTTGTCTGCCTATAAGCACTTACTTTGACTCATCATAGAAAAGTTACCAGTATGCATTTAGTTAAGAAAAGAGTACTGAACGTTTCATTTTTCAGTGTTAGTGCTGCTATGCAGAGAATATAATTAACCTTTCTTTATATTTACAGGCAGCTGAGTTGATCTTCTTTTGAAGCAAAGACATGTATAAAGTGATTCCTAGAGATGGTTTATATGTAGTATAAAGCTAGAGCATGAAGACATCCCACTTCTGCAACTGGATGCTGTGCACAGAAGCTCTCTCCTGTGTGTAAGCTTTGACCTAACACCACCTAGATTTCTGACTTCAGCAGTCAGTGTTTTGAAGAGGTCAGAAGTTCACATGCCTATTTTGATGATCTTTATGAAAGTTAGGAAAACTATTACATTGAAGGAAAGGCTGGAGATTGTTGTAACCAATGCAGACACTTTCTTAAGCAAAGAGTATGCTCAATGATTATTAGCAGTGATAATTAATACAACTAAAAAAAAAGAAAAAAAAGTTGCAAGTCCATATCAGCATTACTAAAAATAAGTGGTTTTCTAAAATTCAGCTTCTTTGTCAAAATAGAGATATTTTTTCTAGGTTTGGTTTTGGCTAAGGAGATTTGTCATCCAAACAGCTGTGTATTTAGAATCACTAACATTAGTAATAAGTTTCACTCTTCAGTCAGTCAGTAATTCAGTCAGTCTCCAAGAGATTCTAATGCATCAATTCCAGCTCTCAGTGCTTCAGCTCTTCCTACTCAGGTGAAGAGTTAGGCATCAGAAAAAAAACACATTCACAGGGACTTCAGCTTAACAGTCACTGCAGGCTGCAGTTGAAAGCCTTTCTTCACGTTACAAGGGCTGAAAGAAAAAGACTGCATAAACTACAGGAAGCACTGTAGAAATTATGGTCTTAATCAAGATGCACTTCTGTAGAATTCTGCACTGCAGAATTGTAAGTGACCTACATAACCTGGCTTTGCCACCCTCTACCCTTGTGCTTCATACCTTATGGCCAAGCAATACTGCACCAGAGATAAAGCAAGTGCGGTAACCTGGGGTCATTTATGGGAGGGATAAAGCCTAATACAGCTGCAAAACAAAGCAATGACTTTTGAATCCATAAATTACTTTGT
The DNA here is from genome assembly GCA_013397775.1 of Eulacestoma nigropectus. Taxonomy (NCBI): domain Eukaryota; kingdom Metazoa; phylum Chordata; class Aves; order Passeriformes; genus Eulacestoma; species Eulacestoma nigropectus. Next base: position 417,526 of record VZTE01003043.1, read on the forward strand.
AAATGGAGCTTCAATGAGTGTATTTTTCCAGAAAGCTGGTCTTTTCATTACAGCTTTCAAACAAAAGGGTAGTACTCTTGTAGAGAGCAGTATCCAAGTCCATTCCTCCTGAGAGTTAGGTATAAGCAAGGAGATGTGAGCTTTTTTCCTACTGCTACCACCAGCAGGGAGTCCCTAGATTCAGTTCCTCATCTTGCCTCTACTCAGGAACCTCCTGCATGCTGACTGAAGACGAGCAAGGCCCTGGAAAAAAAGCAGAACGAATCACCCAGTGGCATTTCAGTACTTCCAATGAACTTTCTGCACATCAGTTCCCTCTCCATCCTCCCAGAGGTATTTTACTGCACCCTCTCTGCTGTCATGACTTCCTCAAAAATTAACTACTAATTCACTTCCTGAAAGCGTTAACTTTTTATGTAACAGATTTCAGAGGCTTAGGGATGAGTACTCTTGACTTCTTCTTGCTGGAAGGGTATAAAGGGCTTTTAGTTGATTTTAACTCTGCATTAAAGCTGGCTTTGGAAAGTTTTGGTGAGATGTTCCTGTAGTATAAGGTATTCTAACTAAAAAGAAGTTGCCTACAACTGATAGTCTGCTTTATGGAAGATATATTTGTTGTAGTTACTACACAGTTTTGCACATGCAAATAAGAGACAAACAATCCTGAAATATTTCACTTCCCAAACCACAGCCTACTTTGATCTTTGATTTTCCAGACACAGACTTTTAAAGTTAAGATTTCAAATATTAAACAGCACAAATTCCTGAAATTTTCCTGTATCTGTTGCCTCCTTGACAAAGGAAACAGATAGAAATTACACAAGCTCCACTCTTTGTGCAAACAAAGATATAATTAATTTTTGCTGAATTTTTGTTACAAACCCAGTTCAAAAAGGCATTTTATTTTGGCCTTGAGAACACAAATTCCATTTACGCACTTCCTTCCTTTTTCCATCATTAAGCAACATTTATCTGCGTAAGTTTAATCTACTCAAAACATTACCTGGAGCAAGGTTCCCCTTAGCAGAGACTGCTATTTCTTCTTTCACAGAAGCCCAACTCCCTAATAAAAACACTAAGTCAGACGACCATGTGCCTCTGGACTGCTTTCTGCACAGATTCCCCTGTGCCACTACTGTAAGCAGCCTGCCTTTCCTACTGCCAGCCACCAGCTTTCCAGTCCAATACAAATTGTCTCAGGGAGGCCAGCACAATGTGCTCTCCCCTGGTGACAAGCTTCATTTTGTTCTTTTTCACGTTAAAATGTCAAAGAAAAATCACTCTGATGCGGCGTTTCTCTTAGCTCTGTACACAGGGAAATGTCAATGAGGAACTACCAGAAAGAGACCAGTGTGGTAGTACATTTGCCACAAATGACCTTGCAAAATAGTTTGATGAACAACAAATTTTAACAGTCCTTTTTATTCTAGGGAAAGAGGTCTTCTAAGAAGGATTTATTATACTGGTTAAGAAAACCTGTGCTGCCAGAGTGTGGCAAGTGGCACTTTCTTGTTTCACCTCCCATAAGGTTCTCATGCCCAGCTAGACAAGGCAGCAGTAGCTGCTTGTCAGAAAGACAGCACTCAAACGTAGCTCTATGAAGCCAGGAGACAGCCCAGTGTTTTGCAGGATGGCTCCCTTCCTACTAATGGTGTCTCAGTCACCTGTCTGAAGGCCACTTTGTACTTCTTCTCAGTTGTTCAGCATGCAAAACTCAAACCAGAATCCTGCTATCCCTTTACACCACGTTTCTGAAACTACTTTGGCTGCTCAGTCAATTTCACAAAGTTCCAAGATGCTACATGCCAGAAACCGTTGCTTCTTCCCTGCACTGATGAAGAGCTGATGAAGCAGCGTCCCCCTGGCAGAGCTGGGAGTCCTGAGGCAGGCCCAGCTACTGGTGGAAGAGAGACAATGCACAGATGGGGTCAGTATCACCTCTGGATCGCTCCCTCCTGCTGGGACAACTGCTGAGAGCTCAGCATGCACCATGGAATGCAACAAGAATTTGGTTGGCAAGAGCCAAGGGTGCAGCAAGCAGCCCTCTACAGGCACTGCTGCCCCATTGAGACCACTGCCCTCTATGCCAGGTGGCACACACCTCCCACAACAGGGGATCAGCTTTATTGTTATGTAGTTTGGGAGTTTGGAGCCAAAAAGACAATCCCCATCTGCCCAAAGAAACACTGGGCTCCCAGGCTGTCTTGGTTTCTTAATCGCCCTTGACTGTCTTGTGCTTGGAAGCAAAGTGCCTCACAACATGTCAGGAAGGCAAGTGTGCTGGCGTGCAATTCAGGATTCAGGATGGACTGTCTGTCACTGCAGGAAAGACTGTTTTGTTATGGCAATCCGTGCAGTACATTTACTCTGACCAGCTGTGAGCAACTGTGTGGCTACTCCTTGGTAGCCACAAAAAAACTAAAGGAAGACACTCATGATCTTGGTAGACTGTCCAGAAAACCTGGTGGCACCCAAGTTTGCATCTGCAGGGCAACAATTGCATGTTAAAGTCTTCCTTCCCCTCACAGGTCAGGTGTTTCTCTCACAGCAAGAGCTGCTTTGGCCTCACAGCTTTGTCACGGCTGAACGCCAACAATGTGCCGGAAGGAAAATGAGTTTTCAGAGGCAAAACAAAAAAAGATTGCCAGAAAATACAGACTGCTCTCTTCCTGTTTCCTAGAGCAACATCAGCGAAATTTTTCTAGTAATTAATGAGTTTGCACAGGTGTTACTCCAAGTGTAACCATGAGACTGTCTAGCTGGCAGAAGTGATAGTGTGTTGGTGGTGACAGGCAGAGAGCTGAGCTCAGCTGCTGCAAGTATGCTACTGCAGGGCTGGCAGTCAAAAATCAACTTGTAGGCTTGACATGAAAATCTGTCAAATGGAGTAGGGAATCCTCCAACATCTTCCTTTCTGAAACTGTACAATCACACAAGGAGTCAGAAAAGCTTCTGAATTAATTTTCATTGTCTTGGCAACACCACCAGCGAGTCTCAGCTGTTATATAAACAGCTTTTAGGCTTAAATTCACTGCCATTCTCAATGCATTCACTATGTACAACTGAAGATATTTATTGCTCTTTTTGAATGTTTTCTCAAAGCATGGAAATAAAAAAACCAAAACCAAAACAAACAAAACTTCGGCATCAGTGAAAGTTTATCTCAAACTGTGAATCAAAGAACATTTGAGTAAAAAAACTGAAATCCCAATATGTGTGTAAGCCTAGGCTTCCCCTTGAGAGTGAACAGGGTAAGCACAGGCATTGTCGCAAACAGCCAGACACAACCTTTGTCAGGGATACAAATATAAATTGACTTCACAATGAGTATAAACACCTCCCAACAAAGGTTCCTCAAAAATCCAGGTCCCTTTGCAAGATGCAATGCAGTAGCAGCTGCATGGGAGAAGTTACCAGGCAGCTGTAAGACACTCCTGCACAAAACCATTTCAACATAGGGCTAAAAGAAGACAGTTTATCAGAGATGGGAACATAATAATAAGATCAAATTAGATGACAGAAAGGCTTGAAGCAGCACCCACATGAAAGATAACATGCTGAGCGGGCTGTAGATGTGAACCAGTAGCATTACCTAAGCACAATGTTCTCACAACTGCAAGTACAGGGTCACTGCCCTCCTTCTGCAGATGCTACAGGAAACTGACAATCACATGGAAACCAGGCAGTCACCACAAAACAGTCACTTTTTCTGGCCTCAAATGATTTTGCATGCTATAATGCTGCAACTCTTTTCCCCACGACTAGCAGAAGGAATAAACTTCAGTCAATACCACCAGGGTAGTACAAAAAAGGTACCATCAGAACTCCAAAAAATGAAAGCAGGGACGATCGTAGCTCTTTTGAATTTTAAAGCTCTGCTCCAAAGTTAAAGCCTAGGTAGGCCATACATTAAACAAATGTCTAAAGTAAATCAGGAGAGTGTATAAAATTAAGTTTAAAAAGTAGTACCATTGAGAACAGTAAGAGACTTCTCTATGCAATATATTATCAATTTATAATTTTTTACACTCATAGAACTCCCAAAATAGTATTTTTCCACAATGCAATTAAACTAATTTTCATATTAACATCATGCAGTGTATAAACATTCATTGGGCTAGATTGCTAGCACAGTGACAATTCTGCAGCATATGGCATTGTGGAAAGGGCCTCTAACATGTTCCTTCTCTGTCTAGAAGTGAAGCTGGTACAAAAATATCCATGCATATCCTACTTACCCCCTGCATGCTACTTCTTACCCCATACAGCTACTCCTTCCTGTTATCATATCTCTTCTTAAACTGATCTCACAAAACCAAGATTTACTTCTAACCATTAATGCTCAATGAGTCACCTTAAAAGATAATTTAAAAAACCCCAAACCCTGTTCACACAAGGCATGGCAGGAAGTGCTATCGGATGTCCTAGGATGAAATATCAATAAGCTAAAGTTCTTCATGCCAGTGTTGCTTTGTTTTCTTCTTACAGTCACAGAATCATAGAATGGCCTCAGTTGGAAGGGACTTTAAAGACCATTTAGCTTCAACCCCCCTACCATGGGCAGACACAACTCCCACTAGAACAGGTTGCTCAGAGCCTCATGCAGCCTGGCCTTGAACACTTCCAGGGATTGGGCATCCACAACTTCTCTGGGCAACCAGTTCCAGTGCCTCACCACCCTTACAGGAAAGAGTTTTTTTCTAGTATCTAATACAAACCTACTCTCTCTCCCTCATCCTGTCACTACATGCTCTTGTAAGAAGTCTCTCTCCATCTTTCTTGTAGGCTCCCTTCAGGTACAGGAAGACTGAAATTAGGTCACCCCCCAAAGCCTTCTCTTCTCCAGGCTGAACAATCCCAGTTCTTGCAGCTTTTCCTCTCTCCTCTGAACTCCAAAAGACTGAAGTGCTTCCTGTGCTGGGACCCCAGAGCTGGATGCAGTGTTCCAGGTGGGGTCTCACCAGAGCAGAGCAGAGGGGCAGAGTCCCCTCCCTGGCCCTGCTGCCCACACTGCTTTGGATGCAGCCCAGGACACGTTTCGCTTTCTGGGCTGCGAGTGCACATGGCTGGGTCATCTCCAGCCTCTCACCCACCAGCACCCCCACATCCTTCTCATAGGGCTACTCTCCATCTGTTCATCATCCAGCCTGTGCTGGTACCAGGGCTTGCCCTGACCTAGGTGCAACACCTTGCACTTGGTCTTGCTAAACCTCATGAGATTCCCATGGGCCCAGTTCCTGAGCTTGTCCAAGTGCCTCTGGCTGGCGTCCTGTCCTTCAGGTGTGTCAACAGCACCACTCAGCTTAGTGTCATCTGCAAATTTTCTGAGGGTGCTTTTGATTCCTTTATGTCATTAATGAAGATATTAAATAACAGTTGGTCCCAGTATGGACCCCAGGGGACACCACTTGTCAATGATATCCACGGGGACTCTGAACCCTTGACCACTACCATCTGCATGAGCGCCTCCAACCAGTTTTTTATCCACTTCTCTCCAATTTAGAGAGAAGGATGTTGTGGGGTCAAAGGCTCTACAGAAGTCCAGATAAATTATATCTGTAGCCTTTCCCTTGTCCACTGATATAGTCACTCCATCACAGAAGGCCACTGGGTTGGTCAGGCAGAACCTGCCCTTGGTGAAGTAATGCTGGCTTGAGTCACTTACCTGTCCCCCATGTGCCTCAGCACAGCTTCCAGGAGGATCTGTTCCATGATCTTTCCGGGCACAGATATGATGCTAACAGGTCAGTAGTTCCCAGGGTCCTCCTTTCTACCTTTTTTAAAGATAAGTGCAAAGCTTCCCTTTTTCCAGTCACCTGGGATTTCCCCTGACTGCCATGACTTTTCAAATATCATGAAGAGTGGCTTTGCAACTACATCAGCCTCAGGACCCTGGAGTGCATCTCATCAGGTCCCATGGATTTATGTATGTTTAGGTTCCTCAGGTGGTCCAGAAACAGACCTTTATTTATAGTGGGAGCAATTTTGTTCCCTCAGTCCCCATCCTGCTATCCACACACTCAAGAGGTGAGGGAACGAAGGTTGCTATCGAAGATTGAGGCAAAAAAATTGTCGAGTACCTCAGCCTTCTCATCCTTTCTCACCAGTTTGCCAGCATTGTTTATCAGGGAGGGTACACTTCAGCCTTTCTCACCCCATCCCTACACAACTGAACTTCATCCCTATGCTATTCCTAGCTCACCTGTCCTTGTTTCCACTGCCTCTGCATTTGATTCATTCCCTTTAGTTTGACCAGCAGTTCCTTACCAGCTGTGCTGGTCTCTTGCCTTCCTTGCCTGATTTCCTGTTCCTGGGGAGTGCCAGCTCTTGTGCTCTGTGGAAGACTTCCTTAGAGATCTGCCAGCTCTGTTCCACTCCCTTCTTCCTCTGGGCAGTCTCCCAGGAGTGCCCACTGACTATCTCCCTGAAGAGAAGGAAGTATACTTTCCTAAAGTTCAGGAGCTTAAATTTACTCCTTACTTGACCCATATCCCTTAGAACTACAAACTCCACCAGTGCATGATCACTGCAGCCCAGGCTGCTCAGTTTCTTCCAACCACAGAAAATTAATTACTCTCAGGTTAAGAAACAAAACCAAAATGAATTATAGCCAGTTCACTACATTTGGGATACTATTATGGAAACGTTAAATTTTATTTTTTATATAGGACAGTTACAGAGATGGATCACCTACAATCAAATATCAGCTCATGGTTTTAAATTAAGACTGACAGAATATGCAAAACAGGTCAGAAAATTTTCCCTGTAGATTATTTTCTCCCTGCACTATGAAGCTGAGAGGACAGAACTGAAAACATTACACTTTGTTACACTAACTTTACAGCAGTAGCACCAAACCACCTATGTTAAAAAGTACAAAGTCCACTCCAAATATTTTCATCAACTGTCACTGTTGCCAAGTTATACCCAAATTCCACAGAAAATGAGTAAAGGGGCCACCTTGCAATGGTTGTGGAGGCCTTTTCAAGTGAGCAGAATAGTCAAACCCCACAACTGTCCCTGTAACATGAAATCCAATAGAAATACACAATATAATAAAGATCCCCTTTACTATGTCATCTTCTCATCCCATGACAGTATTGATGTGCAGCTTGAATGCTTGGGAACTTCAGCAGGAAAGGTTGTACAGACAATAGTGATGTTGTATGCAGGACGAACTTTGGTGTCTCCAAAGAAAAAAAGTGATTAATTCAAGAGTTGCTTCATTATGAGCTGATCAGAAGCCCCTTATAGCTCCACCTCTGAAATAGGTCTTCAGTCAGATTCAGAGTAATCTCCTCTAACCAAAACCACAATGGAATGCTCATCCCAAAAACCTAAAGCTGCATTGCTTAAAAGCAATGCAGCTACTGCAAATGGCAAAGAAGAGACTGTAAATGGACCTTTAGAGACCTCTCAAAAGCATGAAAAAAATATGAAATGCGTATGAATATGAAAAATGTTAAGATATTTACACAAGTTTTCTCAACATCTTCCCACCCTATAAAAAAAGTTACTGTTCAATCTTCAGAACAAAAATTCTAAATGGCTACAGAGAAATAAAATTTTCCATCAGTTACATATGAATAACTAAGATAAATATTAGCAATTTAAAAATTAATATAAACGTAAGAATTCACTATAAGATGTCTTCTGATGATAATGATCCCAGCTTCACTATTGTCTTGTGACTGATTTTTAAGCTGAGGGGTTGGGGGGGGGCAGGGATTGGATTTTTAAATCTTTTTTTAATATTCCAATAACTTTTGGTTAAAACAGCTATAACAACTTTAAGAAAAAAATGGCAACCACGAAAGTCAACTGACAAGAATTCACTGTGTACCAAGGTGAGCTTGTTACCATACAAGTCAACTTTCTGAGGCAGATAATAATAGGCTAATAGCACAGCACAGGCAAAGGACATACTTTCAGACTAAACCTGAAGATATTTTCAACCTTTCAACATCATGGAAAATCTCAGCTCCTGTCTGTTTATTGAGTGATTAAGGACAGCATGGTGCATTTTGACACTTGGAGTTAAAGTCAAGGAAAACATCCAACAGGCAGCAGGAAGTGAATATCATGTTGAGATTGAATAGCTGCCAAAGTGCAGAGGGCAAAAAGCAAATGTAAGCAGAGATAACATCCAAGACAGACCAGAAGGCAGTGATGTGTTGCTTCTGATGGGGTACAGAAACAACTGAACCTTAAGGAGGAAGAAAGAGAAGGAAGAACAATAGGTAGAACACAATTGATTTTAAAAAAGCTACTCCTTCAAACAAGCTGTCAAATGTACTTAACAACCTTGTCTGAGCTTTACAAAGATTAACCAGTTTCTTTCCTGTGCAGTCTTGAAACACAGGGAATCTACTGAAAAATTAAGGTGAAGACCAGCACTCCAGGCAGTACCCAAAACTTGCAACTCTTTGCTTTTGTTAAAGCAAGCACCCTGTTCCTCACTACACAGGACAAGCCATTACAAATACCTATAGTCTAGAGTAAACCTGCTCTCATGCCAGCATAAGGCTACATCATGTATCTGAGAAATGTGCAGTAACTACCTCCATGCAGGTACCCGCAACCCAAAAACTCTCATGCACATTTTATAACTACCAACAAGGTGATAGTAACCATATCTATAAAGCTCATCCCTTTCCCTAGAGGGTGGATTCAATTCTCAGTTCAGGAAACACCACATTATGTTATCTTGCTTTTTCAAGTGTTCCAAGTCTAACTGAGCTGGGAAACTGTTTCAAAAGATCCTTCTTTTTCTCTGTGTCAGTAACTTGTCATTCCTGAGAATCTATAAAAAACCACCAGCCATAAACAGTATTAAAGATAACATTACTTAGCAGCTAGAATAAAGTTGTGTTCAAATGAAACATGTTAAAAGTCATTTAAAAATTCATAGTCCTCCCAAATGAACAAGAGAAGTGAGTGAAGGAACAGAACTTCATTATTAAGTAATTTTGTGCAGCTGACTAAACACTAGACCGCTTTCAAAACATGCCAATAACAGTACAATCTACATGCAGGGTAAAAACGTAAGAAAAACTAAGCATACAAACACAACTACCATACATCCTGCATGTTTCTACAAACACGCACACAGTCCTCTTCGCCTCCACCTTTATTTTTAAGAAAAAAAGGGAGTCATCTCCCTCACAAATATATTCTCACTTGTCTTTACCTCTCGTTACTTCTAAAAGAACTGCTACAACAGTACTTAACACTGTACGCTCAAGGGCCATGGGCTGTAAATTTTATAGCATAAATTACAGAATTGTAACCAACCGAATTGTATAAAATGAATATTAATTTGAAAAGACATCCGTGACAATACACGGCATGCAATACACACCTGACACTTACAATGCAGTCACCCTACCATCCCTAACTTTTTTAAAAGTTACAAAAAAGATAGAAAAACTGTCTAATACTGGAACACACAAACAAAAAAAAATATAGTTTGCTTACTAGATTTCAACTGAAAGTGACAGTCAGAAGAGCTCTCCCACCTCAGCTTTCTTTTTCCCTGCAAAAAGTAGTATCCTTTATGTTGTCATCAGGACTGCTAAGTGCTACAAGTCAAAGCTCCTGCTTTGAATTCCACAGGATTCACACAATGAAATCTCATACAGAGGCACAATCAATCCTCCAAGGAAAGATAAAAATGAGTATCTCACATTTATTTTATTTAGCAGATGAATCCAATAGCAGCTAGGAAACAATGATGTTCTTCCTTGCACGATACTTTGCAGATCATCAACTTCAATAATCCTAAAACACTTCCCACTTGACAGTTAAAGTCTTATTTTAGCAAGTGAATTTTCCTGTCACTAGGCTGCTCCATAAGCTTGAAAAACTCCTGTGCCTCCACTTAATTTGTGGCTTGTTTTAGTACAGATAGACATACACAAGGAACTTGAAAGTAATCTCCATCTGCCTTACAAAGGAGGCAGAGAAAACATTCCTTCACTTGACTCTCATTTATATTACCATTACACACAGCTTAAACCAGAAGTGTGCTAAGGGACTCTTCACAGTGTAGCCCCATAGTCATCAATGCAGTGAACAAGGGCAGGTAACAGGTTTCAAAAGATGAAAGCTTCACTCTGCAGCAGCACACAGCTTCAAGTTTTTTTAGAGATGGCCCTGATGAGCTAGACAGAAAGTACCACCAGTACGGAAAAGGGACCTGACGGTTTGCAGCAAGGTGCAGCTAAGGAAGGCATTGCTGGCATGAGGCAATCATGCTCCCTCTCTTCCTTATGTATTTGCTTGCTGCTGTGCTTTGAACTTTTCAGAACAAGGGGGTTAATAGCTGCTATTGCATCTCTTGCTTTACTGTGACTTCTGTGACTTCTGGTCTCTTATTAGTTACCTGCTTCCAAATCATGAGAGCATTTCAAATTTACATGATGCCTGCACATAAGCCTTATAAAAAACAGTGTGCAGAAATGCAGGCACAGATTCAAGAGTTTATCTTTCTGAAGTGCAGCATGAAGGATAGGGTTTTTCAAGGCGAAAAAGTGGCATGGCAATGGTATTTCAGACTATGCAAGAATGAGAAAGGAAAGATCTTGCCTCTGCTAAATCCTCCACAGACAGCACCAGCACACAGCCCTCCCTCTAATCAATGTGGTCTTCTTTCAAAGGAGCACATGACTTTAAAGAAGTTATGACCACAGGGTTATCAGACAATATATGGGTTTCTCCATGATCATACTCTGCTAAGCAATTAGGTCAAACTGTGCTCTTGAAAATTAGTTTAGTGTAACTGAAGGTCAAGGAATGAAAGCATGCGGGGGAGATGAAGCAGAAAAGAAGTAGAAGGATTTAACTCTCAAGCACATACAAAGCCCTTGCCAGAAAGAGGAGTTCCACTGTTGCTAGAACTTTATAGTGTATGAAAGGAACATTCTTGGCACTGAAAATCTGGCATCTGTTTACAAATAGAAAAAGTGTTCCAAGTTACAAGCTGTACACAGAAACAAAAAGGAACTTCTTCACATCAATGTGCTCACCAGTACTGTCTTGTTCACTCTAAATTACACTTTTGTCAATGGATTGATGTGGCTTAGTTGTCAGGCAAATAAGTATATTTTTGTTACTATTAACCAGAACAAAGAGATATTACATGCTTTTACAGAGTTCTGTAATTCTTTTTTAAAAAAACAGATTCTTTTGCATAAGCAGGAATTCTGATGTAAGATTCTTTTTCTTATACTCACATTTGGGTTTTGGAATGCAAATTTGAATGAGTAAAGTACTCTGGGTCTATGTTGGCAGCAGATGTTCAGAAGAAAAGGCACACTGAAAAAGCTGGAAGCATTACTGAAGGTTTGATGATTCTGTTCTCTGGGAAAATCATGGATTACTGCAGATACAAAACAGAGACATACTAACAGCTTAACACATGGCTGTAAGAAATTGACTGAATTATTTTTCTGGAAGTAGCCAAAGACTGAATTCTCTTTCCTGCTTTTTCTAGTGCTTTGAACGGTTGAATAGGTGGGTGAGAGGCAAACACCAGACAGGCAGAGACAAAACCTTCCCTGCTTCCTGTATGTATATAAACAATTCAGCTCTGTCTCCAGTTTCATATTATCTATCCAGCAGTCACTTGTACAGTCTGGGTAACACCAAACATGCATACTTGTCACCGTGCCAGTAGACAAGACAAGAAATGCAAGTTATCAACGTTGCTGAAACTTTACACAAAACACTGAGTAATAGTCAGACACTATTTTTATGCTCTCCAATCGAGTTCATGCCTAGTAGGAACAGCAATTACATTATGAGAGGGAAGGAAGGTGCAAAAAAAAAAGGTTGTTGGCTATTCTTTTGTAAACAAAAGCATAATATCTAAAGGCTGTGCTGTAAACTTTTCACTGCTCAGGAGATAAACATTTTTTCAAGGTTCCTTATTGAGAATTCATTTTACCATAGGATTAAATTTCACTTTGAAGTTTCATCTAATACAGTTCAACATGACATAAATGCACAGGCATTATACAGACAGTTGGAGAAGCTCAGAGTCAGTTTTCACAAGCCTTCTCCATGGTACATCAATTTTTTTTATTATTTTTATTTTTAAAATGAGACTAAGCAATACTGCAAAGCTCCAGAGCTCTTAACTTTCTAGCATAAAGACAAAAGCAGTGCTACACCACACTTTCACAACCACACTGTCTCTTCCACTTTCACAAAAGGAAATGTAGATTGAGTGAATCTTGGTATTCTGTAGTTCTCTCTCAAGGGACACTTCTGAGTCACTAATCTTTGACACATGCATTGCTAAAAGGCAAAAAATACTGACCTCTTCTAGAGGAATTTGGAACTACTCCTTTGCAGTAACAGTGGGAACAATAATAACTCACTGAATGTGGTGACATGACAAATGTAAAATGAACACAACCAATGAGAAGTGAACTCAGTCTTAACACGTGTATGATTCTGGGTAAAACTTGCAGATGGTAAAAACAACACAAAAGTGAAAATGGAGATGTCCCTATGCCTCAAATGCCTTAACAAAAGTTGTTAAGTGATTATCAAACTACAAAATGTGAAGAGCTAGACAGCATTAAAGAAAATACTTCTGACTGAAGTCTACTCATAGACACAGGAGTTTAAAATACCAATGTGAAGTCCATGTCAAAATGTAGTGGTATTTATTGTATAAGCTGGAGGAATGTGTACGGCTGCAAAACTTCTAAGGCAGCTGTATGTCAGCCATTTCCTATTAACGATGCCCGGGCTGGAGCTTGTAGAAACCCATTTTGTCTGAACACATGTACATCTGCTAAAGCCTTTTCAGAAAACATCTTATACTATGAAAAGCAGAGTACTCACACTTGTAAGCATTTGAAGTAATAACTACATCTGTAACATAACGGAAAATGCAAAAAAAAAAAAATGGCAGGGGGGAGATAAGGCAAAGAAAGCCACAGATTTTCAAGCAACTGCCACTCATGGTACTAAAAAGTACATGTACACATACAGGTACTTTAAGAATCAATGCCTAAGCATAGCCATATAAATACAGAAGTTACTATACCTTGCAAGTACTTAAACGGAGTTTTAATGCTTCTGCTGTTATTTAGTACTTAATTTTCCCCTTCTTTTGGACTTTTCATGAAATTTGTAAACCAACTCAGCAATTAACATTAAATCATAAGTTAATCCAGCTAAATGTTTAAAGACACATGACGTAATTCTGACTCGGAACTGATTATAAAAGCTCAGTTACCACTAGCTCATAAAATCTCAAACCAGGAGCCTGGTGTGAATATTAAAACATAAGAGCAGAACAAACATTTGATTTTGGTGATGCTAAAGACTGTTCTTCCTGCTGTTTCATAACTAGTGTTTTGAGTTACATGCTTCTCTTTTCAGCATCGGGTTCTGAAACATGCCTGAGTGGGTTCTTCAGTTTGGGGAAGAAAAGTCCAGTGATAATGCTTATCAGACCTCACTTGTGTGAGCCACTCTTTCATCACAACAAACAGCCTTTCTTCATTTTATCTTTTCAGAAATTCTCTCTTTAGTAGCATATGACCTATCATCTTAATGAGCAGTAACACTGTGCCTATAAGCAGCATTCCTATGCAGATTTTGACCCTGGAAGTTGTCTGTGTTGAATGGCCGCAAATAAAAACACAGAAATTCATCAACTTTACAGTACAGCTGCACCTGTTAAATACATTAAACAATGCTAATGTAAGAAAATGGTTTTTTCAGTATACTTGAAAAAAAAAACATTTAATACAGTCATAGAGCACGGATCATTCCAACAGTTGCTAGAAAAAGGATGAAATCTAATCACTAAGAGCAGAAGTGAGGATGGACTGCAAAGTCTCAAACAGGTTATGACTCATCTTTCCCTAGAAATTATACAAATTAAAGGCATGGAAAGAATTTAAAGTTTGGTTACTTTATATTTCTTCCGGGTATGAAGAATCACTAAAACCCACAGGTGTATCACTAACCTTTTAGTATTAGAGCATAAGGAGAACCAACCTCTTTATCCTCCACAGAAGATGGTAATTTTGTTTGTAGAAAAATTCTGGATTTTCTCCTCCAATTATTAACTTGATGTTAACTAAATGTGTAAGAAACTCATTGAGCTATAAACACATCACTTAAGCCAGTGATGAAAATACTGCTTTTCCGTGACTTAAAGACAGCTTTTTAAGATGATATGGCATTACAAACAAAGCAGTTTGTTTCACAAACACAAATCTCATGCTAAGTGCCTCAGTAACTTCCATATACATTATGGTTTTATGAGCCACTATTTACAGCCAAGTAATTGTCTGCTTCCCCAGATCTTCAGCTTTTCTTCACAGCTATTCACTCTCGTAGACAAGCTTGGGCACTTAGGAATTTAGAGCATGTAAAAAAGAAAAAAATTCCAAGTTGTCCCCTCTGACCCCTGTGCAAAGGAGGGCTTGTCTGGCTACCCTATGGCTGCTGGCACAGGAAAACATACTCAGACTGTGCTGTCACCAGTCTCATTGTTCAGGGTTAATCACAGCCAGGTTTTGCTTCCCAGTTCAGAGAGGCTCTTCCACGAGGTCTCAGCTGGCCAGACCTGCACGGCACTGACACAGAGCACACAGGGTGCAGGCTTTACAGCGTGGTTCAGTAGGCTGAGCCAGTATCTGTCATAAACAGAGGCTTGCCCACCCCACTGGCCATGCACTCCCATGCCGTGCTGGCGGCTGGCACTGATCCTCGTCTGACATGCCCATGTTGACCCAGTTCAGGGAGCTCAGTCTGTAATCCCCTCCCGCTTCCAGGCTGCCCTGACGATGGTGCCAGCGCTAGCACAGGAGAATGCCGCTCAGTGGGTGAGGAACAAGACGACCCCACTCACTGACCCTTGCGCTAGGCTGGCTTAGCCACCCCGGGTGGGCTCGCAGGCAGGCAGGCAGGGCAGCACTGACCAGGAACTAACACACACGTAGGAGGAACAGTAATGTAAAGGTTTCTTTATAGAGGAACAAAAGAGGCAGCAGAAGTAGACCAGCTTTGCAAGATAGAATCTGGAATGGTTTGTTCTTCAGCTAATGTTAGAACTGGCAGCAATACCAGGAAAAGAGATATCCTTCTTTTAGGCAAGAATGTGAAGTAAATAGTATCAGAAGGTCCTTTCAAATAAAAAGCCATGAGAAAAGATGAGACATAAGGAATTGAGCCATTCCCTGACGTGTTTTCCTTTCCCAGGGAATCAATGGCAATTCTACGCAGATGGCCCTGTTCACAGATAGAAGAAAATATTGCCAGACAGATAATACACCAACAAAGTCAGCTCTCCCATACCAAAATGTTTGAAGTCTGTATTTGCAAGGAATAAAAACCACAACAAAACACAAACACATACACACAAACCCAAAGCAAACAAAACAAAATCCCTAAGAGAAAAAGAAAACTGAAGGAGAGAAGTTGAAATATCTATCTCTAGGATTACATCTGCATCACCTTCCTTAAAGGTAACAGGAGTCGTGTCCCAACAAAGCAGTCTGAGTCAGCAAGAAGAGAGGTATCAAAAGATAAAATTTGTTACCATGCAAGACCCTCATATACTGTTTTCTTTTCTTGTACAATAATAAACTCTCAGTCTTGTTGACGGAGTTATTCAATGTTGAGTTCTTGACCTCAAAGTTGCAGGACCCAAGTAAGACACACACACTAGTATTATTCTCCCCTGTGGGCAAAGAGGTGTTGTGATTCGACGCTGGCCAAACACCAGGCACCCACAAAAGTCACTCACTCACCCTCCCCTGCCACAGCTGGGCAGAGGAGAGAAAAATTAACAAAATATTTATGAGTTAAGATAAGGACAGGGAGGAAATACTTCAAGGGCAAAATAGGCTCAACTCAGAGGTACAAAGTGAATTTATGGCTAACACTATCAGAGGAGGACAATGAGAAGTAAAATAAGCCCTTAAAAACACCTTTTCTTTCCCCAACCCCCTCCCTCCTTCCCACCAGCAGCGCAGGGGACAGGGTGGGGGGCGTTTGGTCAGTTTGTCACCCAAGGCTTTCTTCTGCTGCTCAGGGAGAGGAGTCCTTCCCCTGCTGCACCGTGGAGTCCCTCCCACAGGAGACAGTTCTCCATAAACTTCTCCAACGTGGGTCCAGTCTCACAAGCAGCAGTGCTCCCAAAACTGCTGCAGTGTGAGTCCCTCCCACGGGCACACAGTCCTCCCAGAACTGCTGTGCCGTGGCTCTCTCTTTCCATGGGGTGCAGTCCTCCAAGGACAGGCTGCTCCAGCCTGGAAGCAAGGGCCCTCTCTCTCCAGCAGGTCTCCCACTGGATCACAGCCTCCTCTGGGCATCCACTCACTCCAGCGTGGGCACCTTCCCACGGGCTGTGGGTGGATCTCTGCATCCCCTGTGGATCCCCATGGGCTGCAGGGGCACAGCTGCTTCACCATGGTCTGCACCACAGCCTGCAGAGGAACCTCGGCTCCGGAGCCTGGAGCACCTCCTCCCCCTCCTTCTCCTCTGACCTTGGTGTCACCACGTTGTTTCCCTCACATGTTCTCACCTCCTCCTCTTCCCTGGCTAGAAGAAAAAACTGTGTCCACTTTGTTTTGATTTTCTTCTTAAATATGTTACCACAGAGGTGTCACCAACTTCTCTCATTGGCCCACCCTTGGCCAGTGGCATGTCCATCTTCAGAGCCATCAGCCATTGGCTCTGCCCGACGTGGTGGAAGCTTCCAGCAGCTTCTCACAGAAGCCACCTCTGTGGCCCCCTGCTACCAAAAACCAGGCTGAGCAAAACCAACACAAGGGGGAAAACCCCACACCTTGTCACCCATTAAACTTGGAATAATTTAACTGTAAACCACATCAGAATACAACATTATCCGTTAACACAGAAGTTAGCTGCACTTAGTTATACCTACATAGCTAGGCAAAATAAACACAGTGCGGAATAACAGGCACCACAAAGCATACACATGATTTGAAGTTTTATGCATTGGCTTTCTTAGTCTCCTTTAGAAATACAGGATTACAAAATACCATATCAGCAGTGAAGTTCAATCTTCTTCTCTAAAAACTTTAGGTACAAGAGCCCAGAAGCCAATTTACATACCAGGCAGAAAGCAGGACTCCAAGTACCTTGTGAAAACTTAGAAGCACACCATTAATTGCTCACAAATAAAGTCATAGCAGAAATAAAATATTTCCAGTACACCGGTTCAGTTACAGGCTCTTAGCATCCTGTTTAGGCAAGAAGTGCACAAGAAGACAAATGCTATCACCCCAAGTAATTTTTATCCTTTCTGAAACCTCACTCCTCTGCATAATTCAGAAAAAAAAAATCTCAAACTATACTTTTCAATCCGTATGTAAAGACAGTTATAATTTACACTGACTATGAAATCTCCAAAGCTTTGGACATCTCCCCATAAGTTGATGACCACCCAGTAAGGTATTTTTCTTTCTGTTAAATACAGGCAAGACCATCTGAGCTTCATAACAAACAGAGACTTGCACCTGCAAGCAGATGGTACTGGGGAAGACTTGCTCCAGTAGAGTGGCACACCACCACACTGCAGGGTCGCTGCTGCTGGTGGTCAAGGCCCCCACGTGGGCTGGGCAGCCACACAACGTTTCCTCCTCAACACTACTGCCTCTGGAAGCAGAAATGGTTTCGCACGTCAGCTTGCACAAACAGGAGGGAATAAGGGGAAGGAAATTAAACTTCTAAAACTGAGAGAATAAGGCTGCAGATCACCATGTGGCTTAGTGTAGTGTTTTACAGCAATCCTAAGCCATGTGAGCTAATCTGTGACTGGCTGCAATGCACCTATTACAAGATATTCCCTCCAACATCAATGTGTGCCACAACCAAAAAACCCCACAAAACTCCAACATGCCAATGATACTGCACTTTCAGTACAATAGGACAACACTTCAAGAACTTCAATATGCCTGGTAACTTTGAAAGAGAATGTTAAAACTGATCCAAGATATCAACAATGACTGTATCCTTATCAGCTTTCTCATTTTCCAGAACAGTATCATGCAATTCTTTCCGTTAATTTTACAAGCTCAGTCTTGATACAATTTAGATTCCCTGTTCACACTGGTCTCATTTCAACAAGTCCCATAAGGTCATTTTCTTTGAGGCAAGCAGCCTTTCAATTCCACCTTGCAGAAGCACCTGTGAAAACTGTAAATGTAATTATAGTTTCTAAAGTTTCTTTGTTTCACGTACCATTTTAATTTTTCCAGCATATTAATAATATCATACCACTCCAAGCACAGCGGTGCAAGGCTAAATGTACTGAAGCCTTAAGTCTTCTTTCTTAAGAAGCGTCTTCCCACAGCTTCACCACCTTAGCTAAGCATCTCTTCTTCCCTTTAGAAGAGGACAGCAGCGATCTCTTTGAAACAGAGGGACAAGACCTGCAAGTAACATGTGAAGGAGGATGTAGCAAGGTTTGCAAGGATATGGAGAGATACCTGCCCCTACAATTCATCTCTGTCATTAGTCTGTTCCATAACTGCACCAAATCCAACAGGAATGTCACCAAACAACTGACCCAAAACGTGCAGGCTCCGCTCTTCCTGTATCACCTCCTAGACAAGATCTCAGAGTTTAGCAACATCACCTATATTAGACTCCTTGGCACCTGCCTTCGTACCCAGTTCTGCAAAATTTTACATACTATGCCAAAATTCACTGCATAAGGTAGATATGCAACAAAATAGTAAAGGCTTGAAGATCTCTCAGCTTCACCCATCTCAGCCATGAACTCATCACAGTTAAGTATGACCTACTATACTGCATGGCAAGTCAATGAATGCTGTTCAGGTTTAGTGGATAATTCTCCTTTGTGTCACCTATCTTCCGGCAAGGGGGTCAAAACACAGTTTGAGAAACAAGTTTTATTTGAGACAGAGTTCATACAAAGCCACTACTATCCAGGAAACAAGCTGCTGAAGCCACTGCTTTAACCAGCATCATTTCTTCAGAATATCAAATTGTATCAACAAGTTGCACAGGTTTGCTAACCAAGCCAGTTAAAAACAGAAACACACTTGGACATTAAGCCAGGGTCTCACAAGAAACATCCAATCTCCTCCAAAAACTGGTACAGCTTTGAATACTTCTGACAAACTGCAACAACCCTTCGTGACAATTATTCCAGAACTGTTGCACCACCCCTGGTTCTCCTAATTTCCAGCTTAAATGTCCTTGTTGTTGGTTTATGTTCTTCTTTGTAGTAGAGTGACTCTTTATCTCTGTCCCTCCTGCGTATTTAACTTGAAGTAGATTTATGAAGTTAATCACAACTCCATGCAGGCTGAGATTTCACAGTGCTTTTAGCTGATCTGAGAGTATACACCCGCCATAAATTAGTTTAAGGTGGGGTATTTTCCCCCTTTGACAGCAGCACTACATTAAAAAAAAAAACAAACCAACAAACCTGAAACAAAACAACCTACACAGAAACACACAGCAGAGGAAAGAGATACTGATCCTTTCAACCACCAACACTGCAGCCTGAGCTTTGAACAAAGCTCTCGTGAAAAGGCAGTGTCAGCCTCCCCTTCCTAGGCTAAAGGGGCCAACTTCTGTTCAGTACACATAATTCCAGCAGAGAAACTGACATACTCAAACATCTATAAAGGGAGAAATTGGGGAGGAAGAAAACAAACACCAAAAATCCTCATGAACACAGAAGGAAAGCCCAGAAGGACAAACTGAAGTTTCAGCACACCCCTAACATGCCTGCTCTGGTACTGATCATGCCTCACTGAGCCTGGCTAGAAGAAAAATCAGACAAGCATTTTTATCTCCTTCCTGATGAGTTTAGATTTACAAAGATTTGTGCATTTAAACTGAAAGCACAGAAAAATCAGCAAGCTCTAGTTTTTATTACACTGTATTTTAAAAGACGTACAAAGCAGTCATTATTCTCCCTCAGAGAGAAAGAAAGTAAGCAGGACCAAGTTACACCCAGAAAAGAATCAGCCCTTCTTGTGCTTTTCACGAAGCAAACCTCTCAGCACATTTTATACAGCAGCAGTTGTCACCAGTGGCACTGTATGGTGACAGCTCTTACAGCCTGTGCAATCAGCAGCTTGCAGGTTATTGTGCATTTGTGAAAAGGAAACATTTGGAGGCATGTCTGGAAGGCAAGGTGACTTGAGATGCATAATTTTTGCAACCATGCTTTCCAGTTAAGAAACCTTCCTTTTCAGTATCCATGCAGCCACCAAAGCCAGGACTTAAAGACAAGAACAGAACAACCAACTTCTCTGAGGATTGACAAGACCGATAAAACGTGTACATGGTTCACAAACAGCACAGAAAGGGTTATTTGATCTAATTTGAATTACACAACTTTCAATTCTTCAAATAAAAACAAAGAGCACACAAAGACACCAATCAACCAGGTTTCCTGGTCAAATACGGGCTTTGTCATCAACATTTTCAGAGTTCCTTCTGAGGTCCTTTTCCCTGAAAAACTCATATAGTCCACTCAATTTAATTAATTATCATGTACTACTAAAATCTGAATAAAGTAGTTATAAAAACAGTGAATTACACACTTGCAGTATTTATCACTGTGCCTGTATGAATAACACAGGAAACGGCACCGCAGAGGTCTGCATCTTCTGCTTCTTCAGAGTTTAACTATTTTACTGCTGTATGAGAAGAAAGGTTTACACATGGCTTATAATGGAGCAACGGAGATGAGCTTACAGCAAGAAAACCCAAGGAAACAGAGACTGGAAATTTCAATGTACCACAGTTAAAAATTTTATAGCTTACATGCAACAGTTTTAGCCTTACGAAACCAGCTTTCACATTGCTCCTTCCCCTCCCCCACACGACTTTCTGATAATTCATAGGAAAAAATGTTACACTATACCATAATTAAGATGGTTGTCATGGGCTTTAAATGTGACTGTTTTGAAAGGAAGTATCACCTGAAATGAGTTTCACATCATATAAATCTCACAACAGAGCCTGACAATACTGACACAATTTTAGTACATGGGATAGTCAGCAAAGCAAGCCTTAGGTTGTCAAGCCTGAAAAGTGCCATGAAGGTCAAATTCTGGTTGCCATCCAAGTTGGTTTGTTTGGGGTTTTTTTGGTGGCTTTACTTTTCTCCCAGTACAGAAGTGCAAGGTAGTTACAGTTACGGTGTTTGGATAGATGAAAGGCAGCCTCCGCAGTTGTAGAAAGCAGTGCTACTGAAAACTGGTATCTGAATAATGAAAAACACATACA
Organism: Eulacestoma nigropectus; assembly: GCA_013397775.1. NCBI lineage: Eukaryota > Metazoa > Chordata > Aves > Passeriformes > Eulacestoma > Eulacestoma nigropectus. The sequence continues at coordinate 438,799 of VZTE01003043.1, forward strand.
TTCATGCATATATGTATATATATATATATATATATATATGTATGTA
>VZTE01003043.1:452249-464504 GCA_013397775.1 Eulacestoma nigropectus
TTTTTTTGTTAAACATTACATACGAGTATTTAAAAAACAAAGATATTTTACAATCTGGCCAATGAGAGAAAAATGTAGTGAGAGTACATGAAAGAACAACAGACATATGAAGAAATTCAGATTAAATACTAGAGGTTACTATTTAAAACGTGGTGAATATTGCTCAAGGGAAGAGACTGCGTTGAATCCAAGTGAGGGAGGTGGGTGGGTCGGTGACACAGCTGTACAACCAGGACCTCTGAATCTGGAGCAAAAGCAGTGGTAATGGAAAAGGATTGGGACCAGAGGAGGAGGAAGGAGGAAGCTCATGTCTCTTCAATGGCCTTGGTAAATCTGCAGCTACATTGCCTTTTGTGAATAGTGAGAACATAAAGAAACACCAGAGAACACTAACCTCTATTTCAAATGAAGTGAAAACTACTCTGTAATATTAAACGTCAGAAAGTCATCCAGGGCTAGGTCTTCAGCTGCTGTTAATTAGTATGATAAATTGATTTCGTCCTCTAAAGTAATGGAACCAGGATAATTTAAACAAGGTCAGTATGTAACATGAATCAACTGTTTAACTTAACCACTTACTTTGATTTGGGGGGATTTAGTGCTAAAGAAAAGGCATGTGTGAATCCAGCCTTGGAGAACTATCCACACAGTTAAATGCAGGGCTAGATACTGAGCGTGAGAGTGGAAATGCTACATTGTTTCAGAATAATTACAGGGAAGCCAGCATTTTTTTTTTCCCCTGATACAAGCCTGTTAAAATTAGATTACATTGTGCTCCAGTGTTCAGACTTTGGAGTGTGTTCTGCAAGCTCTTCTGGGCCTGTTGGTCTGCTATGGAGGTGTTAATTTTGAAGTTGCTGTGGTGCAAGGGAAAGTTGACACCCTGAGTTAATGCAGCAATACTTTACCTAAGAAAATTGGGGTTCTGCTTCAAATTTGACATTGTTTTGGTAGTGCCAGGCTAGCGTAGGTGCTTGTTCCCATCCCTCCCAAGAGACACAGTGCAGTGCTGTAGAGCTGACACCAGCAGTTAGTGCATGTGCAGAAGAAATACGAGACTGCAGATGGACGGCTGCTCACAGACGTTGTCAAAGGGGACTGGACTGGAAACATTTCAGGCAGCACATCCTGTGCTTCCTCAGCACACAGAGAATTCACTTGGCTTCTCTACACCCGCCAAAATAATAACTATTACATCCTCCACCTCAAAACATGCAGATGAATAAAGGGTGGGGGTGGGGAGGTTTTGCTGATTATTGACTGTAATGAAGGAGAGTGGGTGGTGATAGCACATAGCAGAAACCTAGAAGAAAGGCAGTGTGATATAATTTCACCCTGGGAATCTATTGCTATGGCAACAAAGAACAGATTTTTTTTTCTTTTTTTTTTCTTTTTTGAAAAATGGGGTTCAATACAAAAGTATCACAAAAGCAGAAATCACATTTCTGACAATGCTTTTCCCCTCTTCACTTGTATTTTGTTCATTTGTATTGTTATAGAAATATTTGTAAGTATAAAAAATAAATGTTTGCGGCCACTAACATTTCTCTTAAAAGAAATAAAGTATGGTTGTGTTAGCTTTATTGACTTGGTGTGAAGTGACAGCCAAATTTCTGTTTATGTTCTCGATGCTCAGGCTACAGACCACTTAGAGTTTACATTCCTTTTACAGCAACTGAAGTGTTCCTCCAGATTTAACAAGATGTAACTGAGGTCAGGATTTGGCCTGCACCATTTTCTATTCTATACAGATAAAAAATTAATTAAAATAATTACTTTTGGTCAAAGCTACTGAAGTAGGTTTTGATGGCCATTACAAGACACCCTGGCAGCAGCATTTCACTTCAGGAACTGCAGCAGCTTGGGACGGTGAATAGGAGCTTGTGGAGACAATTTACATCTTCTGTGTGAGAAAGGTCAAAGTTTTGCAGTAACATTAAATGAAGGGACAGTGCTAATCACCCCTCTACAGGAAGAAGTAAAGCTTTTTGTCAGAAGGCCAGATTAATACTGCATGGCTTTGTGCCAGCAATGTCTGCCAAAGCCCTGGGTTCACCACTCTGTCTGCTGGAGACAAGCTGCTGATACAAGGAAGAGTGACCAGTTCTGGATTTCTCTCCCTTTTCCGAGTTTAAATCAGCATTGTGATCTACTAGATAGATGAGCTAAGGATTAGCCTGTAGTGGAGATATGCTCCCCCATTTTCCCTTTGAGACATTTTCATTTCATGACTCTAGGCTTCATCTCATTCTGTTTTCCTAATGCCTGCACTATGGGAATCCCATTTGCTGTTTCTCTGCTCAGGTATGATGTTAATTTCAATTGCATACTCATGTTTACACTATTTTAGCTCTTCATCAGGTGTAATTATTTTTTTTTTCATTAGATTGATCATGTATTTTGAAATATCTGCAAGCTTTTTGTATGATATTAAAACGATCTTTTTCCACACCTTTTTTTCTGACACAGGTCTTCCAAAAGAGGTAGCTGCTGCCGTGAGATACCCTGAGCTCCGTGAACAAAAACCTCTGCGAGCACCAATAATATTGATCGTTAAAATACAAATTTAGTGAAGAAAGGCAGCACATCTAGAGCAAGAGACATTGATTTAAACAAAGCAATTTCTCTCTGTATGACTAGTTTGTACAAAACACAAATAAACCAAACCCAAAACTAAAACAAGAACAGAGAAGAACAAATAAGAATCAGGGACTCAATTTGACAGAAGACAAAGCTAAACACAGAGATAGGACCCTAAGGGGTTTTCCTCTCCAATGTGCCAATAGGACGAGACAAAGATGATGTTCTGTTAAAAACTCAGTTTAGAAGCACCTACCAGGCTGGGAGGTGTGGAAATACTGATGTACCACATTTTCACTATATTTAGCATACATCTATAGTAGATTAGGTTGGCAGACATTGCTCTCACTTTTGGACCATTTCAGAAAGCTGTTGGGGACCTGAGTTGCATAAAGGGATGTGTGGTTGTTGAGTATAGAAACCTGTGCTTGGCATTGACCTTACTCAGACAGCTCTGTAGCACCCACTTCCTCATCTTTGTTGGCAAACAAGGCTGCAAACAAACCTTAGCATATGTTAAGCCTCCTGAGACGAAAATATAGAGCAAAGAGGGAAGTCCTCTTAGGGCAAATTACGATCTGTCAGCCTTTGTCCAGAAAAAACATCTGCAAGGACCAGTGCTGCTGACAAATTTTCTGAGACCAATTTCTACTCTCTCTTCAAGTGTCTTGCCTATAAATTATGAATTTGCAATCAAAGGACTCCGTCCAGCAGAAAAGACTCTGCCACATAATTACTGCTCACAGAAATTGCAACAATTGTATCTGGATGGAAAGGCACTGAATTACACGTCAATGACACTGAAGAAGTAAAAATTGGTCTCAGAGTTCTTGCTGCTTAAAGAACAGGGACAACCTCATGTGCTTTTTTGGCCTGGTATCTGCTTTTAATATTTATTTGCTCTTCTTGTTCTCACATCATCACTACCAGTTTTCCTGCTGGCAGGCCCTCTGGCAGGAACTCCAGGCTCACTGATGTGAGTGAGCCTTGGCACTGCTGCTACTGTCAAGTGGAGTATCAGCTTCTTCTATCCCTTTGTGTTGCTAATGGAGCTTAAAATGAGCATGGCTTTCCTATGTGTTTGTACAGAACTTCACACTGTTTCTTTCAGAGTTGTACTTTTCTGGGTTTTTTTTAAGTACTAACCACAAGCACCTAAATTCACCTGTGCTATTATTACACCCTAAGCAATAATATATGGCAGGCATAAACCCACTCTTTGTATTCTTCTAAGGCTGATAATCATTAGAGAGGCCTCTGTGTATACTGTGGAGTACTTTTAGGTTGCTGTTAGTTAAGCCTAACTTATAATTTTTTTTGAAACAAATTGTGTTTAGTATGAACTGATTTTTGTTGAATATCAAATGCTCGGAATTTATGCAGCAGAGACCTCCCACCTTTTATGTAACAGAACAGTAGCAATTTTACCTCCTATTAAACAATACAGATATACTCTGCCTTGTATCTGTGTAGGCTGCAGTAAGCGTGCAGGTTTTTTCTATAGAAAAATCTTATTGAATAAGAAAGAAATCAGTAAGATTCCATAGCCATTTAGTGCAGTTAATAGCTGTGAATGGAGAATTACATCCCTGCTATAGTGTTCTCTGGGTTGTTCTAAGCATTCTATCAGAAGCTTGTCATTCTCTATTAAACACCATAGGAATTTCCCCTAAATGCTGGTTTTTGAGCTATTAGGACTGGAAGTAGATGTTAAGGACTAGCAAGCACCATAATTTCATTGGACTATTAAAAGCTGTTATTTAGTCTGCCTTACATAGGTGTCATACTTCCGGGACCACAAGACAATCCAAAACCTAAATTCCATTATAGTGGTGCACTTACCCAAGAGCACCACTGTAACAGGGGGAAAAAAGATGGAATGAGTGGGGTGTCATCACAGCTTCAACCTGGTAGAAAGAAGAGAAATAGGATTCTCATTCTTGTCTTTAATCCAAAACAATGATATAACCCACATTATATAGTGCGGCTACTCTATTTCAGCACTGAGTATTGTTTAGGGTTCAGTAAGTGGACATGTTGTTAGGTTGGTAGGTTTTAATTAATACTGTGACATGAGCGCTGGAACCGTATCTGCAGGAAACCCTAGTGGTACATTCAGAGATTGCACTCCCTTGAATGACACCGAGCCTACGTGATTCTGGTATCATAGCAACATCCATGAGTGACGATCTTTGTTTCTGAGACTTGTTTATACAAAAACCACCGTCAGTGTGAGTCCTGCCCTTCTACTCTTCACCGCAGTGAAAAGAAGGACTACAAAGTGGTCCTACCAGCGTCAGTGTGAGTCACGGGGAGTTCTCTGTGGTGGGAACCGCTTTGTGCTCGGTGCCTGTACAGACATTAGTGCACACTGAGCTTTAATAATGAAAAGGCTTCGTTTCGCAATGGCACAGAAAAAAAAGAAATAACACTTGAAACAATACTTTCCAAATGTGCTTTCCTAAGAATAAGAAGGAAATTAAGGAGATATCATGCCAGCACAGTGTAAAGCCATATGGCTAGCCTTCTTCCTTGTACTCACCAGGTCAGGAGTGTGTTCACTGCTCAGGAGAACATAACTCAAGAGAAGGAAAATTCCTGTAATACCCGACAGTAAACAATTTGCTTTGTTTATGCTCTTCTCAGGTTGGAGAAGGCAACCTCAGGTCTACACACTCCTCACCAATCTCCACTTCCTTCCTCACAAATGCAGTAGGATTAGGGAACAGAGATTTTGCTTTAAATCAGGCCTACCAAGCAAGCAAAGGGGTGAAATTGATGTAGTGAGGCTTTTTCTACCCTCTGCTTTGGCAGGTAAACACATAGAAGTTGGTGCTGAGATTTGCTTTTACATAGCAACACAAGAGGACAATGCTGTCTGTGTAAGAGAATAACTGTAGCATGAGTCCTTGGTCCTACAACTTTTGGTCAAGCTACTGTTTCCATTTGGCTCTGAAGCTTCTGTGCAAGAGAAAATACTTTCATTAACAGTTTCCCTATGAAATGATGATCTATCACAGTGCCAACTATCGCACAGAGAGACCAAGCAGGATAAGACAGGGTAACCATAAATTTCTGTTTATTTCATTTTCTCTGCTGTCATTGGTATTAGTTAAACATTTGTTCAAAGTGTAAAATAACCAGCTGTCAGGGTTTACTAATAGCACTCCTCAATTCAGTGTCCCCCACCGAGACGCTTCCAAACGAGACACCACTCATTCGGTCCCCACACTTCCTCTTCCCTCCTCCCTCTGAGGACGGAGTTGAGAATTGAAGACACAAAAATGTGAAAATCATGGGTTGAGATAGGAACAATATATTGGAAATAGCAATGAAATAAGAAAGTGAACAGTTACAGTAACAATATTAATAACAAAATTGTACAAAGAGAGGGTGATATAAATGGAAAATGCTCACCATGCCCAGGAAAATGAAAAACAATGGTGGAAGGACCCTTGCCACAACCATAGCCATGCTTGCTCTCCTGACTGGAAAGGGCCACCGTTTCTCTCAGAAGAGCAAGACTGCCTTTCCTTCTGCCCCAGCAATGATGTAAGATGGTATCTAATAACATGATATCTTGGTCATGCCTGCTGCCACTGATCTGGACAGGAACCAGGACACCAGTTCTTAAAGACACTGCATTTAGATGGTATTGGCCTGAAAAGGAAGAACACACATTAAAATCATCAAGTTATCTATAGGGCAACAAAAACATACTGACTTTGTGAAATAAAACAGAGGGAATATTACATTAAATACCTTACGTATTTTCATAAGATGGAAGACACTTTTTAAACTTAAGTTACTGATTCTGGCATATGGCAACATAGGTACTACAGCAAAGACAAAGCTAGTGCTAACTTAAAAGCTCATAACCTTGCAGACAAAGAGTGCTGTAGACACAAAAAAGCCTCAGGGTTCTTCATCCTCCAGATGAAAATTGTTTTCGCTGGGAACCTGAACGTTTTTGATCCTAATTCAAAATGTGGCCTTTGACAATAAACTAATTTTGATACTACAGACAGTAGAGCTAAACTACAGGGGATCAGAAATTAACAGTAAAGATGAAGATCAGACATAAAATATCATTCCAGGGGAAAAAAAAATATTTCAGATTATAACTACAGAACCTGGGAAGAAATGTAAGTTCTTGTCAGTGCTACAAGAAAGAATCTTGATGCATTCTTGTGCAGAGATAGGTGGTGGCTCCACATGTGCAGGCATTAATCTCAGTTCCAGAATTTCAGGAGTGTTGGGCTATGGGTAGTTAAAAATTAGTCCTGGCATTCTACAGTAGGCAAGCCACATCCACACTTCACACTTTCATTTGTGTTGTTAACAGAGAGGTAAAAGATGTGAATGATGCTGTGCTTGTGCTTGAACCAAGTGTTTTTCTTCCAGGGAAATGCTAACATACTTTACTGCTGAGCATTCTGGTATGGTCAAAGCTCTAGATTTTTTAGCAGTTCTTTCTCCCTCACCCCAATATGAAACTGGTAAAAGAAACTTTTTTTTCACATGATTTTATCTACATGGAGGTGTCTATTGTATCTGCTGCATCAGTTATGTTTATTAAATATTGTAGAGAGTTGTGGCAGATAAGCTGCAGTTCCTTACTGTCTGAACTATCGATATTGTTTCTCAACAAGGTAGGGGCATCGTCAGGAAATGGTAGAGATGATAGAAGTCTTCCAGGGACGAATGTGTACCCTTGCTGACTGTCCTGGGACTTCTTCTTTCTGGAATTACTGGTGGACTATCTAGAGGAGCCTAACACTGTGTAACCCTCCTTTATTTTGAAATTTATTCATTTATTTCTATAGTACATCTGTTCTTATCTCCGTTTCACCCAGTTTATTTCCCTTGTATCTCTTCATTTGGCTTGATTTCCTATCCTGTACTTTGGTTGCTATTTTTGGTTGCTAGAGTCTCTTTCTGCCCTGAACACTTCCCAGCCCTGGGCTCTGTCTCAGGCAGCTGAGACTCAGGGTACCGCCTGATCCCATAGATCAGGGCCAGAGCTGCAGCCTAGTACAGCCCTGTACTTCCTTCCTCTGGCCTTGGACCATCAGTTATGAACTGCTCTTGGTCTATCAAATCTGGGACCAAGGAACTTTGAGTTTTGGCCTGCGATCCTCTCCCTCTTTTCAGTGATTCTAGAAATTAGAAAGAACACTGACAGCATCTGTCTGGATTTTCTGTGAAAATACTAGGAAGAAGGTTGTTGAGACCTTTCCTATTTTAATTCTATTTTCCAGTCATTATTTCTAGAAGACAATGATGAATTCCTGCCCTCTGATTTCCTCTGTTAATAGGGCTCATCAGCGTGACCTTGCAGTGCTTGGCAGTATCAGACACCTGCCCTTGTTTCTTCCCAACATTTATCAGTCACTCTGAGGTTGCAATCTGTTTACATCTTGCGAAAACCTATTTGCCTTATATGAAGCTGCTGTGCTTGATCACAAAATGAGGGAATACTGTAGCACTGGTCTCTTGATGACTCCAAAGGGAAACACAGGAGCAATACCACTGGCAGATAAATGGAAATGAGACAAACAGGTGCTTGTAATGGTGATGGGACCATGGAAAAAAAGTGTTGCCTCTTGAGTAAGGTAGATAGTACCCAGGAAGTTGGTATCTAAAACAAATCCATCAAATGAAGCGGAGTTCCACAGTGGTTATACATGTTTTGACAATAGAAGAGTTTTTGGGGAATCTCTTGCCTCAGATATAGTTGTAAAGGACACAAAGAGCAACCTCCGTTAAGCATTTGAAGATTAGTAAAACATTGGAGCATCAGGTTTTCATGTAATTGTTCATATAACAATGAAGTTGGCACCTCCAATAGAAGAGAAAAGATCAGTGGTTAACACCACGACCTTGACATAAGAGATTACTTCTGGTGTTTCTACAGTATATTCCCAGTTTGCAGACCATAAGAGAGAGGCCTTCCCATACAGTTCCTGGAAAAAAGAACAAGATAACAGAAGTCATACCTATAGTTGCCAGGATTTACCTCTCAACTACTTTAGCCACTGAGATCCTCAACAAAGACTCCTATACTGGTTTTGAAAGGCCCCACTGGACCTTCTGTAAGGAAAGAAGGACAGTAATGTCCATTTACAGTTCTTTCCTATTCTTGATTGTTGTGAGTGGCTGTTAGTGGATAGTGTAACTAATGCCTGCAATAACAGAAATACTCTTATTTCAAAACTTATGAAAAGAGCTGAAAAGCCTTGCCACATCAAAACAGGTGTCTTACTTTCATTCATTAGGTAGGGAGAAGAAGTGGAAAGGATGGAGCTGAAAAGATCTTTCTTGTCCAGAATGAGACAATGTTTGTTGCCTGTTTCCAGATCTGGGAGTTCATGAGGCCTGTCTGTTAGAGAAAAGTTGCTGATAACAGACCCCTGATATCTGTTTGTAGTTGTGTGAATCAACGCACACAAGATGATTTAGAGCAACCAGAAAAACCACAGCTGAAATGCGAAGCATAAATTTACTCCATCACCTCGCTGACTGGAGGATCCTGAAACAAGGCTGGGCAGCAGAGACACACAGAATGAGGGCACAGGCACCATCAGGCTCAGTCCAATCCTAGCGGGCAGCAGGGCTGCTGCTGTGCCCATTTATCCAGGGCCTGCACAGGTGGAGTTTAGCACCATGCTGTGATCTCCCTGTGCTCTTTATGGTCTCTGATCTCCCTCCCAACTCAGGGAGCTCAGGCGTGCCTGGGATAGGGCCTACAAGTCTCTGTGAACACCTGTGTTATCTCTATACAGAAATTCTACTTCTTTGAACTATCTGTCATCCAGATAGAGGATAAACAGCTTTAGGTTTAACATATGGTTTCCCACACTGTTATTCTCATGGCATTCCTAGCTGTAAGGTCATTTGAGTGAATCCACCATCCTCATCACCATTCTTCCCCTTTTAACCCTTTCCTCTCAGGAGCAGAGCTTTATGAAGACAGTACCTCTCCTTGTAGTTAGGCTTGAATTCTTTCATCATTTGATTCTGGGTACTTAGAAGTTATGGGGAACCACCACCACAGGTAGCTCAGTTACACAGTTTAGATCCTTTAGTCCAACACAGAACTCCTGTGTCCTTCTCTCTTCAGTTAGACTACACTTTCTACACTGCATTTTCTTCTACTTTCTGTGCAGTTCAGACTGTGAGATTGAGTTCACTTCCAAATGAGGTAGGTTATGTTAGGTTCTGTAATTCTGTCCCAGCAGGAGAGAACATTTCTCACCGAGGAAGATGCTAAAGTTGCCTTTCATTAGTAGCTTTGCCTTTTTGTGGTGAGTCACCCTGTTCTTTCCTCCTGTGAAAGCTAATCTTAGTTGTTGTTTTGGGACAAATACTTTACAACTGCGAAGTTATTCACTAGCAGTGAACTCAGTGCCTTTCTATTTACAGCAAAATTTCTACACTCCGTTGTCTTGTGATATTTCTGAACTTAAGAAAATCACAGTACCCTTTTGCGCTGAAAAGAGCTCTAGAAAAAACTGTGATACAGGAAGCAGAAAAGTGGTAAAGGGCAATAGAACACTCGTCCATGGAGATATTTTGAAACATACATTTATTTCTGAGGAGGTGAAAAGGAAGCCGAAGCCGTAAGAATCAATGGGCCATTCATAAGCCTCTCACTGTCCAAACTCAAGAATTCCTATGTCCCAGATTAGTAGAACACCTCTTAATAAACAGCAAAACATCATCCTGTTGGAGAAAGTGAATCCATCAAAGAAAGGTAAGGCCTTGAAAGAAATGCTGTTATGGTCAATAATTAAGTTGCATGACTGGGTAAACACAGATAACTCTGTATGCCAAAAATGTTTTGCTTCCTGCTGGGGAAATTATCAGTGATCAAAAAGTGCCTCCACCTCTGTTACAAGGAAGCGTAAAACCTATTTAAATGTGTGTAATGGAAAAGACTGAGAATCAGAAAACAATCAGCTGTCCAGGCTGTAGTGACAGTGAGATCTATCAACCTCATTTAGAGGTTTGTTAACCCTTTGTGTGCCCCAGAATCACAGAATGGGCAAGGTTGGAGGGGACCACAATGGGCCATCTGGTCCAACCTCCCTGCTCAAGCAGGCTCATTTCAGATCACACAGCACAGGATTGTGTCCAGACAGTTCTTGAACATCTCCAGTGAGGGAGATTCCACAACCTCTCTGGACAATCTGTTCCAGTGTTTGGTCACCTGCACAGTAAAGAAATTCTTCCTCATGTCCAGGTGGAACTTCCCGTGCATCAGTTTGTGCCCATTGCCTCTTGTCCTATTGCTCAGCATCACTGAGCAGAGCCTGGCTCCACCCTCTTGACAAGTCCCCCTTCAGATACTGATAGACATTTACGAGATCCCCTCTCAGTCATCTCTTCTCGAGGCTGAAGAGGCTCAGCTCCCTCAGCCTTTCCTCAGCATAGAGATGTTCCGGTCCCATAATTATCTTTGTGTTCTTCAATTGGATTCTCTCCAGGAGTTCCATGTCTCTCCATACAGTAGAATCATGAATGGTTTGGGTTGAAAAGGATCTTAAAGATCATCTATTTTCCACCCCTCCCATGGGCAAGGACACCTCCCACTAGACCAGGTTCCTCAAAGCTGCATCCAACCTGGCCTTGAACACTTTCAGGGGTTTGAGTATTGCTAGATGCTACTGCATTTCAAGTGTGAGTTATTCATGTGTTTTTCCAGGTTAAATGCAGCAAAGTGGCAATGCAGTCTGAAGACCTAATAGCAGGGAAAGGAGAGATCTCCAACCAATGTGTTTATGCATGGCACTAGTGTCCAGGTTAACAAAGGTGTATCAGTGCTGGCTAGGAGCACATGACCCCCATCCTGACATGGGACTATCATTAGTTTGACTTCCAAGAAACTATACCCCAGATATGGCTTGATGAGATTATGCCATATAAGGAGGGTGGTTGCTTCTCCAAAAACTCTCATCCTGCTCCCATTTCTTGCTTTTGAGGCAACCCTAGCATTGCAGTATCAGAGTTGTTTACATGGTCCAGGACAACAGCTTGTTAAAGAAAATATTTATCAAATTCTGTCTTCACCATTACTTATTGACACAAGATGGAATCCTGCAGTTGTTTTGCGTTTTTTTAAAAAAGAGAGACAATTGCTAGCAATCTGGCCTTGAAACTTGCTCATGCTGTCTTATTAAGAGCTTTTGCCACCGTTATATACCATCCTTGTGGACATTACTTGCAAGGAAACTTAATGCTATAAAAGAATGAAACATATTTCTAGCAGCCTTTAATCCACCTTAGTGGGTAAGAAATAAGGAGAAGAGCTATGTCAATGAGCTCATCCTGTTTTCCAATGACAAGTGTAAGATTCTGAGAAAGTTTTGGAGGTAGGCAAATGGCAAAAAATTGCTTATTCTTACTTCCCTCTAAACTTTCCATTGAATATCTTTTACTCCTTACCAAATACCATGTACTTCTCTTTTGACCTATTCTACTCTTACGTGTTCCAGATTCCCATTCCAATGCATTTCAGGTGCATAACTCTAATAGTTGGGAAAGGGAGTCTGAAAATATCTGAGTATTGGGCCACACAGTTACATGTATATTCCTAAGTTTAGATCTTTCCAAAACACGAAACCAAAAACCAAATAAACTGTAGAATGCAGAATCTAGCATCTTTTCCCCTTT
>VZTE01003043.1:464555-510178 GCA_013397775.1 Eulacestoma nigropectus
TTTTTTTTTAGTATGCTGCAATGAAGCAGCACACATCTGCTTTGACGCAGATGTAGCTTTCGGATGGACAGACAAGTCCTAATCCTACAGTTTGCCCACGATATGAGGAATCAAGGTAAAACACTGGTGCTCTCAGGCAAATTGTTCACAAGTTTTATTGTCTAGATACAGAAAGGTCACAGGAGTTCATGTCTGCAGGAGTTAAATGCTATGAGGCAAAAATTGAAAGGCAATTCTCTATAATTTTTGTAATTCAAAACAGTTTGCAGTATTTGCTGCCAGCACAGAATGTTTAGGTTTGGATGTTGACTGAAGGATTAAAAAATACAAGCTCTGTGAAACTGGTCATTAACCGGTGAAGACAACAAAATGTTTACAACAGAAGGCACAAAACATGCACTTACTTTCTACATCACTCCCTCTGTACCTTCACGCTCCTTGATCACTTACTTCCCATCCCCAGGGCATTTCACCACAGCTGCATCCTGCCCTTTACAAACTGCCCTTCTTCACTAGCATTTGGTGCCTTTAATAGAAGTTGCAAGTCATGATGGTTTGCAACAGCTCTGTAATGTATGCAAAAGAGGAAAAACAGGATCAGAGCCACATGTTTGTGTTTGCTTGTAGCCTAGGGAGAGATTTGAACTCAGGTTTGCAGGAGGAACAGACATTATCTTTTTTATTTTTACAATTCACAGTATGTTTCAAAAATTGTCATGGCTTAAAGCCCACAGCTTAAAGCCTGTTGTTGAATTTGTGCTTCTTTTGATATGAAAAAAACCCCACCCCACTGTGCTTGTATGGGTTTGAAAGAACATAAAACACAGTACCAAATGCAGCTCTTTTATGCAGGCAGGCAAAAATACATTGCTCACTTACTGTTTTCTAAGATCTTCTGACAAATTGAGGCATGCCTTTTATGAAAAACTGTTCTCTGTTTCTAAAAGAAGTCTGCATGAGTTCTTGTTTAGTAGCTCAGGACACAAAGCAGGGTGGAACGAGACTTGAATTTTGCAAATTGTTATGCATTTGATCATCTACAGTTAATGCTGGCCATAAGAGCAGCACTGCTAGGTCAGTGAATTCTCCAGTGAAAAGTCTGGCCTGTGTGTTTCCTCACAAAAAGGCACTTCTGAGTGTTTCTGAAGGGAAGGGATGGGAGTGTCTACCTCAAAGTGCAAGGCTGCTGCCCTGCCCTACAGTCAGTTGTGTGGTAAGGAGGCATTTGCTATCCCAAACACGCCCAAGAAGTAAAGCACAGCAGTACAGCTAATGCTCCTCTTCCTCATAGGTCCTGCCAGTGTCAAGAGAGAAAATCTTTAATGAGTCCCAGTCTGACAGTGGTTTACAGGCGATCTGAACAGGTGTCAGAAAGCTTCAGGTCTTTTAGTAAGTGATTTCTGCTGTGCAAGGTAGCTATAGATCCCATGGTAGAAGTAACACGCAGATAAAAGTATACCTGGATAGCACAGCACACAGACAAACTGTTCAGGACAAGTCCCAGATGTTCTTGAGTGAGGATTTATCCTGGAGATTCAGAGCTATTATTTTTTTCTCTGACTTAATGTGCAGGATTATGAGAAGATAATGCTAACACTGTTTAGCTGTTCTTAAAGTACAAAAAATACATGAAAAGTGAATGTAAGCCCAAAACACTTCCTGCAGTACTGTTGATACAAAGGTCAGAAAACAGTCATTGGACTACGATGAAGAGGCAACTATTGTGTGACTATTTCATCTAGAATTTCATTCTGAATATTTATTTACAAAATTTAAAGCAGGGGTCTACAAAAGGGACAGAATTAGTTCAAAATGAAATAGGATTTGATTCAGGTGATTTCAGTCATACTTTCACATACTGAAAATAAATTTATACAATATTCTGCCTAATGTCAGGATAAAATGACTATTTAGTAGCTTAAAGTAATCATCTAGATAGTTATTATCAGTTGTTATTATGTGCTTACCTGGACTGTTCCTAAAGAGTGTTAGTAGCTAAATTTTCAAATACTGCATTTCTATGAATTTCATTATATAAATATTTAATTTGAAGAAAATGGGTACATAAAATAAGATAGTCTTAACACTCTTTCCTGGGTGGAACCCAGAGCAAATGAATAGAAAGGAAACATAAGGACAAAAGCAGATTGATCCCTAGTAAGTAGTGGATTATTGCCCTATAATTGCTACATTTGGTAAATACAGCATTGCATTAATAAGCCTAATGTAAAACTGGAGAACTCTAATATATGCGCTGATTTATTTTATGTTCTTCGAATTAAGAAAATTCTTTCACTAGTAAGATTCTGACATTAACCTGAATCAGAGCTCACTGGAGATGGAAGTTTTGCTTTTATAAAAACAGTACTCTGACCTCTATGGATTAAACAGTGAGAAGGATGCAAAAGACTAGGGGTCTGCAACACTCCTAATTCCATTCTTTAAAGTACTCTGTCAACACAGGAAGAGTTATTTCTATCCAGACCTACTGTATTTTCTATTTACTTAGCCTCCTTCTCTCTGTTCACAATAAACAGTTCCTGCTGCTTGAACGGAAGGAGCCCTTTGATCCCTATCTGTTTTGTGGGCATTGTCTGTTCGTTGAATGAAAGAAAATAACATGGAGCAACAACCCTCAGCTCATTCTCTTTTGGGGTCCAAAGAGGTCTGTGCAACCATCAGCCCTAAGGCGGCTCTTTGAGCAAGACACTAGGCAGCTTTGTACTCTTCCTCACTTTTAGGCCCCTCTCCTGCAGAAGAAGTTAGCTGATTCCCTGCCATTCAGTTTGGATCTTGTAAATTCTAAGGTACCAGCTGTGCAACTCTGTCTCTGCATGTAACTCTGCTGTTAAAGATGGCAGGATTATCAACTCTGTCTCTGCATGTAACTCTGCTGTTAAAGATGGCAGGATTATCAACTCTGTCTCTGCATGTAACTCTGCTGTTAAAGATGGCAGGATTATCAGTTCATACCAAAGAAAATGTTTTGAATTCCATTACTGTTCATTGACATACATTATTCCAACTCTTTTCAAAGTCCTTGCTTTGGAGCGTGAATGTTCAGTCGTGTCAAACTTGTTTCTAAAACGAAAAGAGACTACGGCTGAGTAAATTTACATTTAAACAATTTATATACTCTTCTTTATATACTCTTTTTCTAGACGAATATTTCAGAAGGAATAAGTTACTTGGCCAAATGCTTTTTCTGTTTCCTATGTTTTGCACTCTACATTGATAGTCAACATTCCTATCAAATTAAGTAAATGCTCTAATTCTGGCCCTATAATTGTCAGACTTGAAACAGATTAGTGCTGTGTGTGAGCTAGTATTTAGCATACTTATTTATTTCTGGTTTTTGGAAAAGATGAGTAGCACATAAATACATAAATACAGGAAAATACAAGCTACAGTTTTTAAAAATTTGTTAGTAGGGGTATTTTATATAGGTTCAAGTATTGTTCACTGAGATTTTTCAGCACACTTTGATAGCAAAAAGTGAAATATTTGACAGAAAATATACTTTTTCTTCTGTTCAGGTAAGTTCACTTTTCATGAAGAGTGAAGCTGGTAGCAACTTCTAACTACAGAATATGGGTATTTTTTGATCTGTAAGTGCATATAGTGCAGCTGCTCTCAGGAAAAACAGTCTCCCTCAATTAGAATGATGGTAAATTTCCTATACTACTTTTTTTTCAGAAAAGTGATAGCACATTAGGACTGATTTAGAGTTGTTTGTATTTCCTTATTATCACAGACCTTCAGTTTTAAATAGGCAAGATATTGTATTTTCTTCCTCCTGGAAACAATATCCTGCACCATCATCAAAGCGATGATCAGCTTATTTTAAGATACACAATTAATGCAGACAGAGACATTTTTCTTACTCCCACGGAAGTTCAAGAGGCAAGTTTGCTCTCTATGCAAACTCACGATGAGAAGTATGTCAGCAGCTATGCAGACAGTACTGGTTCAGCATGAATGCTGACAAATGTAGCATGTTATTGCATAGGACAGAATCAACACTCCTGCCTTTGCAATCCTTCTCTTCTAAGAATTCTTGCTGTATTTGTCACTGTCTTGCTCCCTCAGCCATTGTCCCGCAGCCTGCAGAGTTATCAGAGGATATTGAGTAATGTACTCTTTTACTAACTTTCCTTTAAGAGAGAAGACGGTGACCATAGTAACCACCCCACTGGGCACAGTATTTGTGGTAACAAGAACGTAGAGGAACACTTCCTTTCCATATCTCAACTTATAATGGAGTACCTGTTTTATCACACAAGATGCTGGGTAAATTTATTTTATACCCAGGATGCTGAGTAAAAAAAAAAGAAAAAGAAAAACTGGAAAATTTTAAGAGAGTGTGATGTGATTACAAAAACCAAAGTTGCCTTGCAATGTGCCTACTCAATCTCACATGCTAATATCATAAGAGAAGAAGATCCCTTGTTTCCTGATATGCTTTATAATTAGTCATGACAGAGGCATTGCAGTTCTATCTATTCCCAGAGATTCATCAGCATTAGGGATCGTTCCAGTATTTCAAGGATTGGCTACAAAGAAAATGGAGACTTCCTTTTTACAAGGAGTCACACAGAACAGGCAAGGTGTAATATGTACAAGTTACTCCTGGGAAGATTTCAACACATGACACAAGAGGAAAAATTTTCACAATGAGAATGGTCAGCCATTGACAAAATCTCCCCAGGCAAGTGTTGGATTCCCCAACACTGAACAGTTTTCAGCTGGGCAAGTTGCTGGGCTATCTTGTCTAGACCATGCATTTGCCAAAAGTTGGACCTTGAAATCCCCTCCAAACCTGGTATTCTATGATTCCATGATCTAAATAGGGAAACTCCTTCATCCTACGCACCTGAATTCTCCTCATAAAATTCACAGCTTTTCACTTGCATCCAAAGAAACATTTACATGTGGCTCGCTAATGAACATTTTCATTGAAGTATACGATTAAATAAAAAGTGCTGTGCTACAAATTAATTCTGTTACGTGGTGCCCAGTCTCCAGAGTAGCCAGGAACCAGTCCCACATGAATCAAAGCCTGGGAATACTGTCTCTAAAAACTGGCCTGATTGATTAATGTGTGTTTTCGTCTGCCTATAGCAAGGTTGTATTTCAAAGTCAGACCTTAGTAACACGTGGGAAGAGGCGTATATTCACTTTATTAACACTGACAGAGACTATTGACTCCACAAAGAAAACCCCAACGAAACAACTAGCAGGTAAGGATACTCTTTCAAAAACACAAACGGATTAAATAATTTTGCAACACCTTAGGCCTTCCAGTCTTTTTTTTCTGGAAGGCCAGAGAGTCAAAATTACAAAGACACAAAGCTAGAATACAGCCCAGTAAAAAAAAGTTTTTGCAGGTATCAGGGTGTGGGGGAGTACCACAGAGAAGCCACAGCCTGCTTCCACCTCCCCACGGGAAGCCATGGGAAGGGCAGTGCAGAGATCTAAGCAGACTGTCTATAAACTAGGCTGGATGTCCAGCTTCCAATGCGTCATGCTGGAAACACTAGCAAACATAACAGCTTTTGCAATGTGCTTCTCAAGCCAGTTAAAAGTTCTTGGCTAGGTGGGTGTCCTTGCATGGATCTCTGCTAGCACACTAGGCTCTGTCCTCATTCACCCAGCTCACAAAGCAGGGGTTAAGTAATTACCTTGGTAATTAAAGCCTGATCTGTGTCTTTTCATTCTGGAAAACTACATGAGGTCTGCTCTTATTTTTTAGTCCTGTCCTTATTTTAGAGGCTGTTGTACACTGGCAAGGGTAATTGCAAACTGCTGTTGGAAACACTTAGTTTTGTAAAGCACAGAAGATGCACAAAAAACAATGACAGAAGGTGAGCCACATTGTCAGCCATCACACGGAACTTCTGAGGATGGTGGGT
Organism: Eulacestoma nigropectus; assembly: GCA_013397775.1. NCBI lineage: Eukaryota > Metazoa > Chordata > Aves > Passeriformes > Eulacestoma > Eulacestoma nigropectus. Next base: position 470,468 of record VZTE01003043.1, read on the forward strand.
TTTTTGCCCTAATGGTACAAACACCAGTAGCAGGCCTTATGGAAATGTGTCATTTCACAAGATGGGTGACACAGACCAAAGTGGCAGAGGCTTCTGGCTGGCAGCATCCCAAGAGTTGTAGCAGTTCTCTACCATCCTGACACAGCACGCCTTGAGGTGAGAAAGCCTTGTAAGCCTTTGCCATGAGACTTGAGCAGAAACCATGGCAACAGTAACTATGGTTGTGCCTTATCAACATTTAACTCTGTATTCTGGCCCAGTTTTAACTTTTCCAAGTCTAGAGTGACCACTTGGCATGGGCACACATTTGCTTATCTCTTGGCTAGGTATTTTGGCTTGATTGGTTAAAAAAATTATTTATGGAGTTATAGGTTCCTCTTTTATCTGGATGTTTCTCCGTAATATTCTACAAGGAGTTTTCTTCTACGTATAATTGCAACCACAACTTACCACTCATATTGTTATTCATTACTTACTAGTCATATGCAAGGACTAAGATGTTCACTGGGTGAGGGATTTCTTCCTTAAAGACCTACCAGTCTCATACCTCCCCCTGCACCTTATTAATTGCTAAATGACACAGGCAAATAGAAAAAAAAAAAACCCAGCACTGTGTGTGCTTTGCCTTCAAGAGATATTATCACATAAACTAAATTCTTTGTACACATAAATAGAAAATGTTTTCATGGCAGATCTGCTATGGAAAAACCCTGCTGGACAGAAAGCAATTCAGAAGAGTAAGGTTATGTAAGTTGAAGAAAGGTCTAATGTTGTAGAGACACGAAAGCCATACAAATAATTTGCTTTCATTACAAGTGCTTCTGGTCTGCATGGTACAAATTGCTCTTTCTGCTGAAAATGTAGCTTGAACACAAAGGCATATTCATAGAAATTAAAGGACATAGCATTACTTTCTACTTGTACTGTCCCTCTTCTATTTTTGCATTTCATAAACAACTTTCTCATAAAACAGCTGTGATTTTACAGGGCTTCATGCTGCAAGGCTCATCATCTCTTCTCCTGATTTGCGTTACAACAATAAGAAGGTTAGACAAAACTTCCCAGAAGAAAAATCCTTTCAAGAGCTACCTCCTTGCTGACTAGCAAACCTTGCTGCTAAGCCATGTAACCTGCACAAATACTTGTGAAAAAAAGCAAACACTACCTTATCAGCCCTAGCTATGCATGCAGCATCTTCCTAAAATAAGGCTTTACTCTCAGACCCCATACCCTTAACCCACAGTCTTTCACCTTGCTCTGAACAAGTACTCCAGTATAGCGTATGTTCCTCTTTCTCCATTTTTCTGTATTTCCTGTTCAATGTCCTGTACTTCTGAAGCTAGAGCCATCACCCAGCATACATTCTGACTTCACTTCAGAACACTGCCTTTTTTGATTGATAAGGTTCCTTGTACCCCACATGAATACAATCTAATTTCTTGAAAGCTGCAGATATATAGAAATATTGGTGGCCTTGACCAGAGTCATCCTGGTACTTGCAGGGTCACATCGTTTTTGCTGTACTGTGGGTAATGCCAAATGCAGTAGATATCAATAGGGCAGCTTGGCTACCCAGGGCAACAGAGAACTGCAACACACTGCCTTGCAACCACAAGAAATCTACAAGGAGCTGTGTCATATGGACTCCACTAGAAAGTGCTGGGCCAGAGATGTTATGCAGCTTTTCCTCTCCAGGCATGCAGCATATCTCATGAGAGAGGATCTAGATATCAGAAGAACCTAGGTTAAAAAGAGAAAGCTGGGGAGAACCTAGTAAAAGAGCAGTATTTCAAACATCCAACAGCTTTTGTAAGACAAGCCCTAGCAAAGGTGGAAAACACATCAGCAACAGAACAAAGTTAAGGAATGCCTTGTTTTAATTGCATGCATAGTTTCTTTAATCACTGATATAGGGCTGCTATTACCCTCTGTATCAACACTTCTAGATCTTGGATTCTCTTTCTCAGGGTTTTATTGGGCCTATTTAGCATAAACCTTGCAATGGGACTCTCGAGTAGATCTCAAACGCATTGAAAAATGCCTTGAACTTATTTTCTGATACAAATTTTCATATGACTGCTTCATGTGGAGAATGATGGCTCTTTTAAATATAATGGAATATACCAGGTGCTATGGCATGTTATTGAAATTTATATTGCCAGAAGTTTCTAGTGTGTTGGTCAGACTAACATAACAAAAGCTTCTATTTATATTTTGAAGCCGTTCTTTCATCAGTACCTTAATCACCTCCTACTTTTACTCAGGGAATTTGTTTTACAGATGAGGAGTACATAAGAGAACAGGAATCTTATCTGAAGAGAAAATATGGAAGAAACCTGCAGGTTTCTGACAGCTTGGTCAGAAATGAAACGGAAGCATGGAGAACAGTGCCAATGAAGGAAGTCCATTGCTAAAAAAGCCATTTCTACTATGGGTGAAGACTTATTTCCAACAGAAATACATTGTTTCTTGGCAGTTATCACAGTGTCTTAGTTATGTTTGAGATCAAATCAACTCCTGTCCATTCTTGAATGATACAGATATAGACAATCTCCCCTCTCAGCACCAACACCAACAAAAAAATCTTGCTCTGAGTGTTTAGATTGGCTGAGACCATCCGTTTGGTCAGTAATATAGGTGAAAATCAAGAAAGGACAATCAGATAGTAAATAGCTCCTGGAGAAAAAAAAACACATGAAGTTAGGCACCTGGGTAAAAATATTGCCAGACATTCCTTGCAGCACAACATCAGAAAAAAACCTCTAACAAAACAGGAAGAGTAATGAATTCATGAGGGTTTCTTTATTTTGCTAAATCAGAAAACTTTGAAAAGGCAGTACAATGTAGTCGCACATTCCTAAGCCTCTAGATGACTTGATTGTAAGTGTTTCAGCATCGTTAGTGGATGTAGTTTTTCTAGATCATTGTAAAGCCTTAGATACTGTCCTTCACAGCATCCTTCTGGACAAGTTGTCCAGCTGACAACTGAGATGATGAGATGATCAGGTAAACAGTGTGCTGGATGAAGAACTGCTGAACGTCAGAACTTCAGGGGCTGTAGTGTGTGGGGCTACATCTGCCTGGTGTTCCTCAGGGCTTCATTGTAGGACTAGTTCTGTTCAACAAGTTAATCAATGATCTGGATGCAGGACTTGAATGCACCATTTACTGACAACACTAAACTAGGAGATGCTATTTGACTGTCTTCAGAGACAAGAGGCCTTCCAGAGGGATCTGAATAGATTGGAACACTGGGTAATAATCAGTGGCATGAAATTTAACAAGAACAAATACAGATTCTGCCCCTGGGATGCAGTAAAGCTGAGCACAAGTATGAGCTGGGAGAGGAGTGTGTGGAGAGCAGCCCTGCAGAAAGGGATCTGGGGGTGCTGGTGGGCAGCAGCTCAGTGTGAGTCAGCAGTGTGTGCCCGGGCAGCCAGGAGGGCAAACCCCATCCCGGCTGCATCAGACACAGCAGCACCAGCTGTGATCGGGATCATCCTGCTGGATTCAGCCGTGGTGCAGCCTCACCCCGAGTCCTGTGTGCTGTGCAGGGCCCCACAGTTGAATGGTGCAGAGGAGGACAGCAGAGCTGGTGGAGGGGCTGGAAGGCACATCCTGTGAGGAGCGGCTGAGGGCTCTGGGTTTTTCTAGTCTGGAGAGAAGGCTGAGGGGTGACCTCATTGCTCTGTACAGCTTCCTGAGGAGGGGACCTGGAGAGGGAGGTGCTGGTCTTTTCTTGGCATCCAACGACAGGAGATGTGGGAATGGTTCAAACTGCATCAGGGGAGGTTCAGACTGGACATCAGGAAACATTTCTTTACCAAGAGGGTTGTCAAACATTGGAACAGGCTTCCTTAGGAGGTGGTCGATATCCCAAACCTGTCAGTATTTAGGAGGCATTTACGCAAGGCCCTTCATAATTTGCTTAACTTTTGTTCAGCCCTGAATTGGTCAGCAGTGGGACTAGATGATTGTTTTAGGTCCATTCCAACTGAAATATTCTATTCTATTCTATTCTATTCTATTCTATTCTATTCTATTCTATTCTATTCTATTCTCAATATTTTAGTCTTGCAGATTTAGGGATTATTTCTACGGATCTGAAGAGGTGAGGGAAATAAGTCTACAGTCAGAGGGCTGGACTTTGGTACATAGGACCCCATATCCCCATCTGAAATCTTCTACATGTTCACAAGATTCTGACTTAATATATTAAAATTGTGCAAGATTGCCTTGAGTTTTTGCAATACGAAAAGATATCCACTCTTGCTCTTTATAGCCAAGTAGCTTCTACCCTGGGGAAATGTTTTGAAAAGCTCTCGTTGCCATTTTTGTGACATTCAGTCTGACTATAAAGGTTAGAAATTGAAAGATTAGTAGGTGTTGCTCCTTTTCACACTTAGACTTAAAAAAAAAAAAAAAGAAAAAAAAAGGAACACTATATTATATTCACTATCCTATGCTGCAACCACTCTATATACTATATTCACATATAGAGTGGGACCTGAGTGAAAAAGCTGCCCCTAATTTAGTACAAAGAACAAGGCTGGGGCAGGTGTGTCTGGCTAGTGGCATGAGCTGTCTGCCACCAACTAGTCCTTTCCAAAGCAATATTTTGCCAAAGAATATATTAGGACATTAACTTCTCTAAAGGGGCCCTACAGATGAAGATAAACTACTCCAGAGAATAAAAGAGCTTAGCTATAAGGATTTAAGGCAAGCCATGCCTGTTGTCCTCAATGTCAGAGAATGGTCTCTGACCAATTTTATGTACTACTGTAGAGGTAAATTAGGCTTGGTTTGACAAACTAAATCCAGCTCTTGAAACAGCTACCAAAATGGTAGACTGCTCTTTCCAGGGTTGTCCCTTTTATTCCTGCTGCCCAGATCCAAGCAAAACTTTCTGCAAGTCCTTCAACAGGATCTCTGCAGTAGACTTGAGTTGCAGACTGTCAGCTGACAAAAGCTATTGAATCTGTTCTCTGTGTCACACAGCAGTTTGTTTTTAATATTCCAGACTGGCTAGCCGACAGCCTTGGGGAAACTTACTGCAAGTTTCCTGAAACATAATATAAAGGCAGTTCTGTTTATCCTCTGCATTTCACATGACAGACTACAGGAAAGGTTAAATGAAGATCTGCTGATTATTAAGGGTTACAACTGAAGGTGAAGAGCATTTTACACTTTTTATAGCTGCTATTGCCCTGCTTTTGGAAAGAGAACTCTTTTTCTCAGTTTCCAAAATACAGGTTAAAATGCTTGTCAGCTCAGAAAGATGACAAAATACATACAAGAATGCTATAGGAATTTTGGGGGTGATATCTTGCCTTTCATAACTTAGAATTAAAACAAATCATAGGCAGCCTTCCACATTCATTTGGTGCATTACATACAAAACTTCTTAAGTTTCCAACATGTAATGTATAGAATTTTTGTATGAGCATCTCCAGTCTTGATAAACTGGATATACAACAACTGGACATACCGCAAACTGAAGACCAAAGGTCTCAGCTAGTAATTAAAATGTTCTACTCAGATTCTACACATTCTGGAATAACAAATGATACAAGTAATTACTTGTGTCTGAAAATTGCTGTATGGGTTAATCAAAGAATATTTGTGCAACATTTATGAAGTGTAGTGTGCTATTATGGTCCAGAGCTTGTTTTTGTTTATTTTTTTAGTCAAGCTTCTTTAAACGGCCTAAAGGCAATAAGATAACGAAAAAGAACAACTGAAATGCCATGACAACATATCTTTGCCATTGGCAACAGCAGCTAATGATATACAAATAATTTTTAAGTCACAGAATACCAGAGGGGCATATTTCTATTATGTCAATCTTTTCAATGTGATTGCACTCCTAAATAAACATGGATTTTGAGACAGTATTGTTGTTTCCTGGCTTCAGGTTGCACTCTTTCTTTCTTTATGTGCTTCATTGTAAGGTATGCTAATTATGTTAAGAGTGTGAAAGCTGGTGGCATAAAATTCTTTAGCTGAACTGCAGATCAGACCGTGTAGGTTTTTAACCAATAAATTGTGCCTCCCTTCTCATAGGACTTTGAGGGACCTTAAAAGAAGTGGAATATCAAATATCAAAGCCTTGCTTTATTAATTGTACTTCTTCAAAGTGAAAAGCACAGGAATTGTGGTAAGTAGGATCCAGGTAACTGGATTAGTTAGCTGTCTTCAGCCATAGCTGCACAAACTTGGGAATTCTTGGTTTCAAAATACATGCTGCTTATTGTAAAACTGCATCCTTCCACTGGATATGAATCAGCCATGCCTTAGTGCACTCGATTTGTCAGTCAGAGTGACAATGAGACTCTGCCCAGGCAACAATATCAATATATGTTTTTTAAAATGCCCCCTTTTTTTGTCACCAATACGCATTGTTCTGTTCAGGAGCTTCCATGGCAATTCTGCCCTCAGAACTGTCATTGCATCTCTAACTGTGTCAAACAGACAAGGTTATATAATCCAGTCTTCCTTCAGAAAATTAATATGATAAATATGATATGATAAAATATGGGTTGTTCTACCTACAGATTTTTTATTATTATCCTTAGGATTTTAATAGTATTTTTTATTATTTTGCTGGTTCCTATCTGATATGTAATTCTTGTTTATCCCAAACCAGAAAAATCTGTTTCCATATTTCATAATGATTCCTTAGAAGAACTTCAGAGAAATTAGAAATTTCTGTTACAGTTCAACCTAAATAGATAGCACAGACACTTGCATGGCACAGCTGCTTTCCAAGAACACTTGTGTATTTTAGTCACAATGAACTCTCTAAGTGGATTTTTCAATGCACGGATTACTGGAAATGGACATGTTCTGACACTGGAAATTAAAAAACCAGTATCCTCCTTGTTCTGAAACAATGTTGAGAAACAAATCTTGGGTAAGAATCACTTGGCATTACTGAAATTGTTTTACTAAGACATGTTTTCACTGATGATTTATGTTGACAAATGGAATTTTTGTAGCATTTTCCACTTGCACCTGTACAGTCTTGCTTTGAGCGCTGCACCCTGTGTACTGTAGCTGCATCCTGTGTACTGCAATTGTCTAAGAGATATAGGGTAAGGTAAAGATACTGTTCTTCACTTTTGTGCACTGAGAAGTGCAGGACAATGTCAGTGCTCCACCTCACAGAAAGGTAACACTGTTACTTCCTTCATTACTGATTTTCCTCCAAACCAGAGAAGACTTCTCTGTTAAATGATTTTAATTGTGGAAGTAAAGGTGCTTTTTCTCACTCCCTTAAAAAGCATTTCAGACTGGTACATGCATCCAGTTCAGTCTTTCTACTGAACTTCTTCCTTTCTGCTACTAAACACACGGCCAAGTATCACATATTTCAGGGTAAAGAATAGTAGGAAGAACAACTAAAAGTCTTTATGCAAGAGAAAGAAAGAAAAAGACAAACTGTGACTTTAGGTATTATCTTCCATGAAATTTGGGAGGTGAAGGAAGTCAGCTGTCTGTGGTAAAGATATGAAAGAAATGCTTATATTTTAAGGTTTGAAGATAGAGCAGGGGTTTGTTACTTTTTTTAACCAGTGAAAAACATGGATTTCCACTAAAAATATCTCTTCTGCAGATACATAGATGAGAGTGTCTAAAAACTAGTATTTTCAGAGTTTAACACAAAAATTGAATTAATTTCATGGAAATCAGTACTTAATTTAACATCTAATGCTCCAGTGACAATATTTCTGAAAACCTTTAATTCACTCTGTCCAGCACAAAAAAACCCAAGACTGTCTGCACAGTCTCCTGGAGAGAGTTCTTCACGCTATGTTGAATACAACAACTTGTCAGAAGCTTAAACAGTATCTCACAATATTTTTCTGCCTTAGATTGTCAGGAAACTTACTATTACGCCTGTCTCTGTCACATTAAGCAGGTAAACCATGGAAAGAAGAAAATTCTCTTAAAACCATGAATTATACTTAAAAAATCCTAATTTACGTAAAAATTAGGCAGCCGGCTTTAGAATAATGAAGAAATAACCTGGATGCTCAGTGCAAAGTACCATTACCTCTGAATCCCGGACACACAGATGCATTTAAGCATCATGTTTCATGTAAGACTTTCTGCCGAAGCCTGAGCTCCCCCATTCTTCACCAGTGCTACTTGATTCCTGCCCTTTGGTGTGCTGCTCTGCCACCCACCGGCCTCTTTACTCATGACAGAGACAGCATAGTGCAAGAGAAGAACGATTTTCCCACATACATCAAATTGATTATTTGAAGTAGGCCCACTTTAAGCATCTTTACAGCAAACGAAGCATTATTTCAATGTGGTACTTGTACTTTTCCAAAATGAAGAAGTCTGTCTAAACGAAGTGTTGCTAAGGAGTGGGACATAGGCCATCCAGCACTCCAGCCTACCTGGGTCACACCTATCCTGGGTACCACTGGCTGCTGAACTTTCCATGCATTTTGACTCTTATTTAAGAGCAATGAGTAACTTCCACTGGCATTAAAAGGGAGCTATGAATGACCCATGCCACGGAAGGCTATGACCAGTAAGTATTTAATTGTGGATTGAACACATAGCTATCTAAAGTGAGGCTGCATATTCTAAAATCACAACTTACAGTTGGGAGGCCTTGGGTTCTACTTATCCACATACATGAGTTAATACCAAATGTGGGAAAAGGAGTTCCCACAGACTGGAAAGGTCTCTCTTGCCTTTGAAATTTCTCTGTTACTGTCTTATTGCTGTGATTAGCATGTTAAAGACCATTTTTTCTTGTCCATGGGAGCACTAACATCAAATAATAAAGCTTATTTTTGCACTTCCAACGCCTCACAAATTATTTTTATGTTTTGAAAATTAAAATTATACTACTGAAACAGAAATATTATGCATTTAGAATGTTTTGGAAAGCTTTTACAGTTTTATAGAAAAATGTAAAACCTCCCCCCAGTATCAAAAACAACTAACAGATTGTCAGTTTTTATTTTGACCTGTGAAAGAACACAATACTCACTAATTTTCATTTACTATAAGGCATAAATATGCTACCCCATATTTCCATGTTCACATGAAAGCATAGCTTTTTGTAAAGGACATCCCATATTCTGCTATGATTAATGAAACTCCTTTCTGTAGCACACGTCCAGATAACTCATGGACATCAGACGCTCATCCTGCCCTACCACTTAAGCAAGAGTGCTCATTGCTGTATTCATGTACTGATCATTATAAGAAGAGTACTCTTAAACAGCATCAAAAGTGTTGCTGCTCTTGTCTTGTTAGACAGTGTATCATTTGAAGAGACTGCCAAAGTACATGCCCCCACATCTGGCTTACACTTCTGTTCTGATTTCATTAATGAAGCATGGTAAGTGTTAGGGTGCAGTTATCCAGGCAACTTGACAGCCTGGTACAGCCCTTTTATTAGAGGGTAGAATAGTTACAGTTTCCATAGCCACCAAATGGACCCTTACTTTAAGTGGTTTAAATTCTCCAGGGCTAAAAGATGGCCCTATGTTTTCCTCTTGTAATAATGAAGAACATGTTCCTTTTAATGATGGTCATATTAGACATTCTCTCAATCATTGTTACTTGGAAGCAATTACATTACATCAGTTTCCATGAAATAGGGGGAAAGAGAAGAAAAAGATCAAGATGTAACACTCTGATACTATGAGCAAACTACTGATGAACATGGGACAAAGGAGGTGGAAAAAAAAGTAATTCTCAATTAAAATGTATTAACAGTGATGGGACCCCAGGAGCAGCTTCAACTACCCCCAACTGACGGAGCTTGGTGAATGGAGAACCCTTGCACATTAGAAGCATAGGCCCATCCAAGTGTCAGGATCTGCAGCTGTGAATTGCTGCATCAGGAGAAGCAAGAGGAGACCTGTACACCATCCAGCGTCATTGATCAGAGCACATAGCAATTCAGAAACAAGATCACCTTAGTTTCTGAAGTATTATTCATCATGTAAGCCCTGTAGCTTATGTCTACCAAAACATGACACACATAATAGAGCACAACTGCTTTTCAACAGGCCAAAGGCAGATTTCTGCCAACACATCTGAGGTAAAGGTAAGATATTGAAATACTGAAGTCCAGGGATTTTACTACAACAAACCAAAACCATGGAGAAAATATATCAGACATTAAGAGAAACAGATTGGCAAAATTTGTGAAGTTTATCTTCACTGACTCCTGATCCCAAGCAGCACCCTTATTAGCTCATTTGCATTCAGTGTTTATCTTACTGCTCCCTAGCTAGACTGAAAAGTTTTGTAAATCAGCATAAAGAAGATATAAAATTTCATTGGGTGCTAATTAAGTTTACTTCATGGGAATTTTGCCTTCAGTAGAATAGGAATAGGATCAGATTCATGTGTTTTGGTGGTGATTACCTGAGCTGAACTACTTGCTCCACAGAGCCACACTAAGGTACCATTCATAGTATTCTACTTACCTTTTTGAATCAAATGTTCAGCAGAATAAAATATTGTATTATGTTTCAGTATTCTGCTTTTAAAATAGGATAGTATACTGTACTAGCTAATACTTTCATATGAGCCAATGCTCTAGTTGTTACAAAACTTGGAGAAGTTTAGTCTCAGCTGAGGATCCTGATCCCTGTTTTGCACTGCCAGGCCCCTTGGACAGACAAAAAGTAGCAACCAGACTTGCAGTCAGTTACCCACAAACAATTGCTCTTCAGGTCTCTTCGGGTCTCAATCACATGGGTGTAGTGAACCACCTACTGATGTTTGTTCTTCTGCGTTGGAGGGAAGCAGGACTTTGTTCTTGACAGTGGGCTTACAGTTGTTCCCCTATCTCTACCTATGACTGATCACACTTATGTAGACACTGAGCTCCAGAGTGTCTATAAAAGAGAAAAAGAACTAAATTTCAGTGTTCTGTTCTCTCTAGACATGCTTTCTCTTAGCTGTCTTCAGGTCCACAATAATTTTGTCTTTTCGGCTCAGATTATTCTCAACTTGGGGGAGAAGCTGTCAGAGGTATTTTTTTAACAAGCACCATGCCCGTCCATATCACCCTGCCAATAATTGTAGATCTGGATTGCTTTCTGTAGATTGTGTGTATCAGGAGAAAGTGAAAAGAAATAAATTAGACATATTATAGTAGCCGAGATCACAGATTTTGAATGAAGCTGTTTGGCGCAGTATTTTAGATTCACATTTGTTAAAAATAGCTGTCTAAGTTTTATGTCAATCTGTTAGCACAATGTTCAATTTATCTTTCTCCTCAGCAAGGTTGCCTGGAAACAGGGAAATAGTCTGAGAAATCCTTTTCTGAAAGTGTGCTAACACTTGAGAAATCAATACGGCCACTTTGGTTTTATTCAGAGATTTAGAACCTCTGAGATTAAAAACAAAAGCCACAACAAACAAACCAACTTGTAGATATCTTAAACACACCTGGTGCAACTAGAAATTTGGAGGTAAGTCTTTGTTCAGCACACAGTGATCTGTTACTTTCACAATTGAAGTGTACGTTGGTATCTCTCCTGATGCAAGCAATCATCACATTCAAGGCAGAGTTTATCTTGTAACATGCAAATTTAGGACTTACTACTGACTGGCTTCACAGGGAGAAATTAAAGCAAATTATTTGTAGCCACAAACCATGAAATTGCAGCACGAGGTGTAGCAAGGCCACAGAGGTATCTGTACCTGGAAGATAACCAGAAGTCTTATGGCCAGAGCAGCTCCTTCAAGCAATGCTGCTCAAGAGACACACACCCAGGCTGGCTGTCAGCTTATATACTGCTTCATGTCATGCACGGCTGATAGGGCACATAGGCAAGGACAGGCAGCAACAGAAAGACAGCTGGGGTCAGTTACACTACCTGGTCAAGGGGAGAGATGATCATGCAAGGTTTTTCATAAACAGTTCCAAACTGCAAGTCTCTCATTTGACTGCGCTGAATTCTGTGCTGATGAATAATGGCCTTTAGGGAGCACTTACAAAACATAAGCATCAGTCATTGTAAAGAGCTTTTTGAGACAAACAGCTAGGTTGTAGGATTTTTTCTAATGCCAAAGATTTACCAAAGATTTTAATTTCTTTTCTTTATTGGATTATAAAGAGGCTAAAGAACCTAATACACCTTTAATTATATGAAAAAACACAATCACACAGGTTATCCCCCTGAAGTTCTTGGGACACATGTATGGGTTTAAATGTACTGCTTGATCAGGCTCCACAAGTTTTTGTCAGCTGCACCCTGACACAGGTGATCCTGCTCCACACCACCCCCCCACTCCCTGCAGTTGTGCTCTTCTATTTTCCACATTTCTCAGAATCTTGCCTTTGCAGACACCAGACAGGCACAAAAATGCTGAATGATGAATATGCTGAGTATAAAACCATGAATGCAACAAGCACAGGTGGATGGAGAATGTTTCCTTGCGGTCAGTTGCACCATGGTCCAGTCAGGACTTCAGGCAGATGCAGGCAGAACAAAAAAGAGTAGGAATAGGAGAAGATACTGCCTGCTGCAAGAGCAGGGTGAGCAGTTCATACTGGATAATTGATATGCTACGCTTCACTATTCTCAGGTTGTCTGTCAGCAGGCTCATTATTTTCCTTTTAATTTTCTGAGAGGAAAAAAGATCCAGCTTGATTTGTGTCAGTGATGTTGTTTGCCATCAGTGGGGACAGAGGGAGCACTCAGTATGCAGACTGATCAGTTGCACTGGTTGCTTTTGACCATGTAAACATGCCTGTTTTCTGTCTTCTTCCACAGAGAGTTTTGACATTCTTCAAAACCTTGTCCTGCTACAACTTAAACTTACTCCAGGATTCCCACTGACGTGACACGAAACATCCTGCAGTCATATGCTCAAATCAAATCAGTGCAGCACGAGTACTCACACTGAAAAGAAAAACAAAGCCTCAGAGAGCAGTTGATACTCCACATACGTGAATTTTCCTGCCCAGAAGGTTACTTACACCTGGAGGACAGGACAATAAAATGCATAGGTCAATTCCTGTTCTTATTTATATCTGAGAAGGAGAGGTGTAATGCATTTGTACCCAAAAGTTGTTGCACATTTATATTCTTCACAGCAAAATTTGACACAAGGCAGGAGGGCCAAGAGCCAATGTCAAGCAACCTTTTGAGTTTTGTGGCCTTCAGCTATAGCTATGATGACTCAAATAATAAAATATGCAATTTCAATAACCCTACAGGGATGCTGTTCATGAGTACATGAAAATTATGGTGAACTTATGCATCCCTGCAGATTTACTCAAAGAGAATACAGACATGATTGCCTTTGGGATGAATGAAAGCTGCAGTGCTCACTGTGCTATACCCACATTAGCTTCTGTGAGCAAGACATGAAGAATGATGGCAACAGAAAGAAGAGAATTGCTCTCAGGAGGGTTCCAAAAGAGCTGCTCCACGGGTGAACTTGTCAGAGAAGCTGGGGTATCTCCAGGGCAACTTGTTTCTATGACACTCATGCCACAAGCATAGGGTATTGACCCATATAACCCTCTAGATGTAGGCCTTGGATTTCCGCAGTCTTTCAGTATAGTCTCTGCCTGCACATTGCTGTAGCACTGTTTTCAAGAGCAGTTAATTCATGGAGAAAAGTCAGCAGCTGTAATATGGACGCCAGCATATGCACTCAGGTAGATGTAGCCTCTTCTCCACTGATGCAGATATTCATATGCTAAGGTGCTCAGGGATACACGGGAAATTTTAAGCATAGGCAGAACAAGAAACAGTCATCAGGAAATGATTCTCAAGTAAAAAACCCACATGGATTAGAATGTGGGGGTTTTTCAGGCAAAATAACTGTAAACAGTATTTCATTTACAATTTACCAATGTGAGGATCACTCTGAACCTCTTTCTTAATAATGTGTAATATAAATGTCAGTACTTTAGGAGGATGGGGGTTGTGTGTGTGAATTACAGTCCCATTCACCTGAGTTCCACCTCACTCCCAATCACCTACCGCCTCTAATGACCACTCTATTTGCAGTCTGCTTTGTTGCTCAAGGCTGGTGGGAGAGTATAGTGTAGTTTTACTCCCTGAAAGCTCCATTCACCTCACCAGAGTGTTATTACACTTGAAAACAGAGTAGTGCTAATTAATTTGAGATAGAGACAAGTGAAGTGGGTACAAAGTAAAACAGTGTCTTTTCTGCAGTGCCTTCTTTTTGTTGTGATCCACAAGATGGTCACCCACAAAAGAGGCCTTTCAAAGGGGCACTCTTAACTGTTCAAGCAGAAGGCTTTATTCAGAGGGATCTTTAATTAGAGGCTGTAAAGAAATGGTGGTGTGGCAAGTAGCATAGAATACACTTACGGTTATAATACTGAAAGCAAAGGAGGAACTCAAACAGTATGGCAAGATAACAGAAGAGGGATATGGGTCGAAAATTACAGATGAGTTTTCAAGATGACTTGGTTGAGCCATTCACTGAAACCCATCTTTATACAGCCTGCTTGAGATTTCTAGCCCAGGCATCGCAAGCTGTATGCTAACAGGAAATTGTTTTCTGGTCTGCCTTGCCACTTGCAGGTATTTGTTATGCACAACAGGTGCTTTGTGAATGGCTAAGAGTGACTGAACTTTAATAGCAATGCTAAGTTCAGTAACTCTGTAACTCAGACAATGTCTAAGACCTTACCATAGATTGTCACGTTTGGTTGGTCACATGGCTTCTGCGTACACATATGTTGTACAGACTAAATGGTCTGAAACTCCCTGGGGAAAAAAAATCTTACACAGAGACAGGGTAGGTTTCACTGACTTATTAGCCCTCCTTCCTTAGATACCTAAGAACAACTAAACATTGCATTTAGAGTAATTGCAGTTGGCCTGGTTAATGAAAAATTGCTTGTCTACAGGAGGAAGGCCAGTTTGAAAATCCATTTATTTCAGGAGTGTAGGAGAGGTCTTCTCCCCATTGTGCTTCTCCAAATCTCAATTGAACATATTGTTGTATAACAACAAATCCGCAGAAACAAAAATTGTTCCATTTTGAGTTGTCCATTTCATGGAAGGAGGAGGAAAATAGCCTCTTACTATATTTGCAGAATTTCCTTGTGTCTTGATGCTGAACAGTATTAATCTTGATACGATACTGAACAGGAAAGAACTCAGAGGAGATCTAAAAAAGAACCTGAAGACTGACTGACACGGAGAAATTCAGAAAGCTGGTATGTCCCCGTGCTCTCCTCCCCTGCCTCCCGTTTCATTGAGAAACTGCGAAACCTGGAGGGAACGCCAAAGATGACATCAGTACATGGGAGAACGTGCTGCCCTCCTCAGGCAATCTGCTGTGAGGATCTCAGTGCTACCTTCAGGCCAGACACTAACGCAGGACCGGCGCCACTACAAGCAATAACACTGTTTAATTTTAACAACCAAGACAGAACTCGGGTACAAAAAGCCGGCCATCGGAGTCGCCAAGGCGTTGACGCGTCCGCTCCGCCTGTGAGGACAGGGCGAGGACGACAGGGGCTCCCTCGGCTCTCCTCACAGGCCTTAAAATGGCGGCGGGCGAGCTGTGAAGAGGGAGGGAGGAGTGCCGGCATGGTCGCCCGCAGACCCTCCTGACAGGGGCTTTGGCTGCGCTGCCGTGAGGTGGGAGCTGAGGGAGTGCTGTGTAGCTGCCAAGCACCTGCCCCAGGCGAAAGGCGCTCCGGCGGCGGGGGGCGAAGGGGGAAGAGGGGGACATGCCGCACTTGCAGCCCTCCCTCTTCCCCCTTCGTCTCGCTCCCCGCCACCGGGAGCAGCGCGTGCCAGAGCCAGCTGGGGAGACTCGTTTGTGTCGGGGAAAGGCTCAGCCGAGAGAATAGTAATTAACAATTTAAACAAAGTACCGGTGGTGGTTTGTTTGTTTGTTTGGTTTTGATTTTTGGTTTGGATTTTTGGTGGTGGTGGTTTTTTTGTTTTGTTTTGCTTTGCTTTGTTTTGTTTTTCGCTTGTTTCCCTCAGACTTACAGACAGAAACTAATATGCCGTGTATGATCTAACCGTACAATGGCTTTTCCTTACTGTCATTTTTGCCTGTGATCTTGGGACCCCAGGAGATAATCACCCCTTAAATGATACATGAGTAGACCCTGCACTTGATAGGCACCCAGAATTTAGACGTGCTCAAGAATTATTTTTGCGCTAGTTTCTCTAGGTGCCCGAGCTTGCTCGATGACCAGTGACAGGACCTGAGGGAATGGCCTGAAGCTGTGTCAGCGAGGTTTAGGTTGGATATTAGGAAAGGATTTTTCACCCAGAGGGTTGTCAGGCACTGGAACAGCTCCCCAGGGAAGTGGTCACAGCACCAGCCTGACAGAGCTCAAGAAGTGTTCAGACAACGCTCTCAGGCACATGGTGTGACTCTTGGGGATGGTGCTGTACAGGCCCGGGGGTTAAAATTGATGCTGCTTGTGAGTCCTTTCGAACTCAGCATATTCTATGATTCTGTGAACTCAGATTGTGCATGGCACAGGTGGTAAGCTCTGTTCACAAAAGCACAGCCTTGTAACAACTGTGGCCACCCCCTCTTTTTTTGGTGAGAAATGCACCGTGGGATGCACAGAGACTGCATCAAGACAGCACACAGCCCTGCACTCATTTCTGATGGACTCACTGCTTAAAACTGCTGTAGCTAGAGATGGGGAAGTAGGAAATATTTCTTATGTCCCACTGAGTTCTGTCAGGTGGGATTACTGGCTGACATCTGTTCAACTCAGTCTTGAGCCCAGACAGCTGGCTGTCAGGCTGAAGTGCCCAATGTGGGAGACAGTCAGTCTGCACAGAAAATTTTGTTGTTGCTCATGTTCACAGAACCACAGAACAAACTGGAAGGGACCCACAAGGATCATTGAATCCAAATGGCCCTGCACAGCTCCAAGAGTCACACCATTTGCCTGAGACCACTGAATGCTATGACTACTCCTGGTGGATTCTGTTCCAGTGCCGGACCACCCTCTGGGTGAAGAACCTTTTTCTAATATTCAACCTAAACCCCCCCTGACACAACTTCAGGTCATTCCCTTAGGTCCAGTCACTGTCACCACAGAGAAGAGATCAGTGCCTGCCCCTCCTCTTCCCCCCCATGAGGAAGTTGTAACTGCAGTGAGGTGTCCCCTCAGTCTTCTCCAGGCTCAACAGAACAGGTGACCTCAGCTGGTCCTCATATGGCTTCCCCTAAAGGCCTTTTACCATCTTTGTTGCCCTCCTTTGGATGCTCTGTAATAGTTTAATATCTTTTTTTTATATTGTGGCACCCAAAACAGCCCCCATCGAGGTGAGGCCACCCCAGTGCAGAGCAGAGTGAGACAATCCCCTCCCTTGCCCGGCTGGTGATGCTGTGCCTGATGCACTCCAGGATAGGGTTGGCCCTCCTGGCTGCCAGGGCACTGCTGACTCATGTTCAACTTGCCAGGACCCCAGGTCCCTTTCCATGGCACTGCTTTCCAGCGTCTCATTGGAACCCAGTCTGTCCATACATCCAGGGTTGCCCCATCCCAGGTGCTGAATCCGGCACTTTCCTCTGTTGAACTTCGTATGGTGGATGATTTCCCAGGTCCTCTAATTTGTGGAGGTCTCTCTGTAGGGCTTCCCTGCCCTTAAAGGAGTCAACAGCTCCTCCCAGTTTTGTATCATTTGTGAACTTGCTCAGTATCCCTCCCAGTCCTGTGTCCAAGATGTTGAAGAGCAGAGGACGTAAGATGGAGCTCTATGGGTCCCCCACAGTTTCATCCCCCAGTCTCAGCCCTGATTTCTTCCGAGACCTGGAAGCAAAGCTGCCTTTAGCCCATTTTTTTGCAGACCCAGGGAATTCAGTTGAAGATTGGCTTAAGTACTTAAAACTGATTTCCTGCAGTAATTCTGCTTTTCATGGATTTTGCTGCAGCTACCGCTAATGAGAAGCTATAGGTGTAAATCTAGGATGGGATTCAGAGTCAAGTTCTCATTCTGGTACAGTGTAAGGCATCTCTAATGAATTCAGCACATGCAACCTCTCTCACTAATACTCAAAAGAAATTATGTGAAATGAATGAGTAGAAGGCATGTCATGTACATGACCTGAGCAAGCCAGTTTATATTCACAATTACACTGCTGTAAAAGTAAGGTAGTTCATTAAATTCTAGTGGTGCCAGGTTTATACCACTGAAACAGTCGTAGGATATGTATGTATATATGTATTCATATAAAAGTATTTGCATTTTTCTTTAGCATGATTTATATAAGGCTTGGGAAGGCAACTTGTGAGTTTACAGAACATTCGCTGTTAATCCACAGAGTGGTGCTGTTGGCGTATTCTGGATGTACTGCAGCAGAATACAGATGTTTCTTTAGACTGTTTAATTTAGCTAAACTTTTGTCCAGGTGGCATTGTAACTAAGGACAGAATTTAAACAAAATACATTTCTTTTCCAGGCATTCAGCCTTTCTGAACAATAAGGGTTCTGTTCTAATTGCAATTCCATGTATCCAGATCAGTTTTCATGTTTTCAGCCAGGTTCGTGTAATGTTATGTAATGTTTATAAGTGAAAGTTAGTATTCTTTGGCCCAGTGCAGGACTGGAGAGGACTGTCTGTCCTTGTCACATCTTTTGTCTTCAGTGTATGAGGTAGTGTGACCTGAGGGTTTTAGCTGTGGACTCTGCCGTCTGGAAAGGCTTCTGTCAGTGTGAGGTTCTGCATACAGGGGAGCCAAGTGCAGGAGCCGGGGTAACCCCTCTTGCTCACAAAGTGGTGTGTGTGATAGTTACTGGTGTTCTCTGCTTAATGACTGTGCAGAAACACGGTACAGGCTCAAATTTCTCTACATTATGCCACCACATGCTCTTGTCTAAATTTTGCTGTGACAGTTTTAACTCTCTGAGAAGAGAGTATTTTGGTTCTGATGCCCATAAACTGAGGCAATTACGAGTGAATCCTGTTTATACCATTCTGTACCACAGTAATAAATTACTCTTTCTCCTTTAAAATTTACTGCTGTATTGGTTACTGTGGAGAATTAGGCTATCTTTACCTGAATTGCTGACTTACCAGCTGCAAGTTCACAAGAATAAAGTTCTTTTTACCTTATCAGATAAATCAGCCCTCACAGGCCTTTCTGCCCTTTCCCACATTCTCTTTTCTGTCTACTTGGACTCCTTGACTGTCAATTTCAAAAGGAGGGAAGTAACTGCTGCTCCACAAAACAGTATGTCTTGATTTTTCTTGGGTGTCACTGCTTAGTCTGGCTTGAATCTCCCCTAATTACACAATAACAGTGTAAGTCCACACTTTTTGTTGTAACTTTAAAGTAGGATTTTAGACAGTTTGGGTAGAGATCTCAGTTGATGTGGCCAGTTCTATGAGAATCACTCTGACCTGGTTTTTAATCAGTGCTCTCCCAGCGGGCTTAAAATATTTACAAGATATTTGTGTGAATGAATTCTGAGGGACACGTGATACATTTTATCATAAAAATTAATCGGTATCCTAGAATGGATAAAAGATTTCTAATGGCTTAAAAATTTATGCAAGTTGAAACAAGAAGACTAGATCTCCTGAGGACAAAATTAATCCTTGTTTGAGAAATTTGGAGCAAATTCTGTAGACTCTCTGAGCAGAGAGTCTATATTACTTTACAGGAAAAATGCTTATTTTATGTCTGTGTGAAAGACTGATATGTTTTAAGGCTGCAAGAGAATACTAGAAAACACTGATGAAAAGATAACATATTGCCAACGGAACACTTGATTAATGTGCACCATGAGTCTAGTGATTTCTTATCTCTGCATCAGCATTCAGGTCTAATTTCATAAAAGCTGACTCTGTCATTTTTTCTTTGCTTTAACTTATTTTAAGATATACTCCAGTATCTAACTTCTAACTGTTTTACTTATGTATTTTAAATTGTGTATCACAAATTTCATTAAAATACATGAACTTTGCCAGTGGCAATTTGTCAAAAAGCTTTATTTGAAAGGGTAGTTTCTTCAACTACATCATACTTCCAATATGACTGCCACTGTTCTCTGAGATGCTACTCTCAGTTGCCAAAAAGTTCACATCTTTAGGAGGAGAAATATTCTCTGTTATGTATCTGTTTCGGGCTGATGTGTATCTCAAGTTTAAGCTCTAGTAATTCTGCCTTTTCTGGGAATATGTACAGGAGAATAAACAGTCTTTCGTGGTTGTTAAGAAGACCTGTATGCTTTGTAGAAAAGTTCTTGCTATGGCAGAGAGATTGCTTTTTTGCCAGATGGTGCTTTCTCTAGCCTCCATCTGCTCAGGTTGTACCTTTGAAAAGACTTGATTTCTGCTTGCTCAGTAAAATCTTTTTTGGAGCCCTGAGCTAAATTTTGCCTAGAGGTCTCAGTTTGCACTGAAGGTTCTGTATCCTCTGTCACACCTTTCCCGCTGCCCTGTACACCACAGAACAGCAAGAGCATACTTACTTCAATGATGAGCATTTTTCGGTACGTGCCTTCACTGAGTATGTAGAGGACCTCTTCCAGATTAGAGGCTAGAACAGATAGTCAGGATAGCTCTCACCACTATCAGGGCAAAGCAGCATAAGGAGCTTGTTGAAAAACCATTCCCCCAGGCAGAAAATGCTTTCTGCCAGAATTTGAATGTTGAATGTGGGATTTCCAATCTATGATTTCCTCCATGGCCAGAAAACAACTTTGAAATACACTGGCAAAATATATTTCATATTTTCCTTCATTGGCTTATCTAGTTAAAGGTCAGCAATTTACATGCATAAGCAAGGGCTCTTTTAACCCCAAACGAGATTCCATATGGTCTGGAATTTCTCTTTTTGCAGCAAAAGAGCAAAGTTAATAACATTACAAGAAATTCAACACTCTGAAGTTAAGCACTCCACTCTCCCAGATTTGTGATGTGCAGTCATTCCTCCTCTTGCCTTATTTTCTATGAGTCTTCCAGATCCTAGAACGAATAATTCAGGGATTCTGGAGACAGCAGCCTTATTTACTGGGTAGCTTTCCTACATTCTCAAACTGTCTGTTCTCTAGAACAAAATCCAGAATTTTGCAGAGGCTATTTGGAAAAACAGACTATACTCACATGCTTAAAAACAGCGAAGTACCATATACACAAAGGGGCCTAGTTTCAAAACCTTAGTATTCTTAGTGTCTGTCTGAAGATTTTACACTGCAGAGTGTTTGATTTTCCTTAATTTAATGTAACTTCATAGATGGAGAAGAGGTTGTAAGATTAGCTGAAGAAAACCAAAATACTGATACAGGAATAATCTCACATTGTTTGAAGTAGAAATAAACCAGGTATTAGAACTGGGGGAATGGTGTGATGTAAACAGATTTCTACCTTTAAGTGTTTATTCAATTTCCTCTAAGTTACATTTTGTTTCCTTTCCAGATTGGTTATAATTAATGAAGAACTGGTGAGCTGCAATTTTACAGAAAGGCAAGGACTTAATTTTTTTAAATACTTAGTTTAGAAAATGACCAGTGTGAAAAAGTGTGCATCTGTTTCAGTTCAAGTATCAAGGCATTTGGCACTGGCCAGTTCCTGGAAGTTTGAGGCTGTGGGCTTTGCAGGCACAGCCCCATTGGCTCCCCTGAATAAGCCCAAACACTCTCCAACTGTTTTTACTTTCTTTTCTCTCAAAATGCAATTTGGCATGGCTGCGTCTCTGATCCTGTGGTGCTCTGACACATACTGGTGCAAAGCCCAAGGACTGCAGGTGGGGAGTATTGTACATAACCATGCAGAGTTAAACAGTGACAGCAATTCTCTGCTAGCAGTTGTTACACATCCTAATTTTGTGGTCAACTCTTGAATTGGGTAAGTGTATCTATGGCTGTGTTTCATGTACTCTTTTAACAAAGAAGTAAACAAAGGGAACTATTTTCTGGCCTTTAAAATATTCTCCTTTCCCACTCTTAAACACTAGCCAGAATCAATGAGAGTATCTTTGGAAACATTTAATCTATTCAGCAGTTAGGCTTTGTTATTAGTGAATGGCTAAATTCACATGCCCACCAGTATTCTTTGTAACACTAATAGCCTGAATTAGAGAGAGTCTGAAGTTTTGCAGTGTGAAACTCATGGTTTAGGGTCTGCCTCCTAAAAAAAAAGGGTTCCATGGCCTCTTCTTCCTTGTATGTCTTTTCTGTCTCTCAGGTTCTTTTGAGGCATTATTAACACTACAGATTAAGCAGGTGACATTTGTCTGAAAACAGGGTCCTTTTGGGAAAATTTGTGGTTTTGCATAAGATGAGACAGAGTAGGGAAGTAGCTGGAGATTAGTCCGTTTTCCTCTGTACTTTATCTCAAAATGTTAATTCTTTTTTTTTTTTTTTAATGACTTTGTGTAAGTATTAACATTTGCTTTGGAAATCTAGTAACCTTCTGTGAAGATGTAGGGCAATACTCCATATGTTCTGATGTTGTCAAAAGGATTTGACTAGTTATGTGTTAGGATAGATTCACCTATGAGACTGTCTCACAGTACCCATTGCATTTCCGTGTGGTAATCCGGATCTTCTTTGTTCTGGATTTGTGTGCCACTGTTGTGAAAGCAGGCAGTATGACTGTCACATACCCTTTTCAGGTCTCTGCTGGGGCAGGGGAAGCAACCTTGGAGATGCACTGGGGAAACAGGGATGTAGTGTGATATGGATCATACTTTGTAGAAGCCAGAGGCCTTTTATGGTAGTGATGGTGGAAATGTCTCTGAAAATGTCTAAAGGGGAATTGAGACAGTATTTCTTTTCTGAAGAATGCATGAAAGCAAAGCATGGAGTTGTCTTTAGATGCTGATAGGCTTTCTGAAAAAGATGAATAATTCAGGACTGTGTTTGTCTTGGCTGGCTGGGGGAAGGATAGATCTTATTGCCTAAAAGGGAAAAGGAGGGAGTATTCAAAAGGAGCTCAGCTGAAGGATGTGGTATGGCAAGAGGAAAAAGGACATGTAGAGGAGATGCAATCAAGAGCAGATTTTTTGTGTGTGACAAATTAATACTCTCTTACACTTCCTGGAATCCCACCTTCTCCAGTTGCCAGGACTTGTGTGTGGGCTCTTTCAATGCCATACTTTGTTAATGACCCTTAAGGGGCTAACATTAACACCTGTTTGTGGTTATTTCCTGTCACTGTTTACTCTCCCAGATGGTACAAATACAATATGCCCAGTGTGTTAGGCATTTGGCAATAGTACACCCTTTGCCAGCTAAATGACATTCATGATAAATTTGGCAGCTACTTCATAGTCTGAATAATCTGTCCTCTAAGGCAAAACCAAAAACATAGATTCTCAAAATAAATAGGAAAGAAATAGCCCAGTTGTTTCTCTTTCATCTTATAATTTGTTTTGTTGTACCAAAAGGGTAAAACTGTGAAGAATCTTAAAATCTAAAGGAGTGCTAAGACTGAGATGGGTGCTCCAGTGCAGTGGGATAGGGTGTACTCATGTGATCCTGAAACTATTATTTCATGACCAGAGGATGTGTGACTTTGTTCTGGTGACTGAAAGCCACAGATATTGGAAGACACTGCTGCAGAGCAGAATGTATTTTCTAGGTCTTGAATTAAGTCTTGCTGTTGCCTGAGAAGATATTTGAAGAAGTAACTGGAGGAGTGATAAACAGGTTTCTGGAGTGCTCTGAGAAGTCATCCAATACTGGCCGAAATGTTTTGTGTGTGCGCCCTGCATGACTTCAGTTTTCAGCTCTCCCTGAGCAGGGAACACGTCTTTTTCTAAGGACTGTGATGTGCCATGTCCATTTGGAGTTCTAAGGAAATGTTTTATATTGACAGAAATAAGAAAAATACTGTAATTACTTGGCTTTGTCAGAGATAAAAATGTTAAGGACATAGGCATTTGCTAATTTCTAGCTCAATGGGCAAAAGTCTAAAAGGTGAGTAAATTAATCCCTGGGCTAACCCATTGACCAGCTGTTCACTAAAATCATTCATATATAAAATGCTACATTCTGCAAAGGAAAGGTCAAATGGGGTGCTTATGCCAACAGTGGGTGTATAGATGCATTTTCCCAGATGAAGTTATTTAGAGGCTGAATCCCTGACAGCTGTGCCTTGGTGACAGACATGATGGTTGAGCATTTATCTCTGGATTCTGCACAGGCAAATATCCAAAGCTGATTATTTTACTAGATCAAGCAGAGCAAAGACCTTGTGGAGTTGTGAATGTAGTCATTTACTCTTGAGGTCCTTACCATGGTGCATGTCTGTCTTTTGTGTATGTGTATAAATGCTAAATTCAATTAAGAATGTAAGTCAGTTTCAGGACAATTTAAGATACAGATTTTGAGTAGTGTTTCTTCACTTGTAAGATCTTAAACATCTGAGTGAATATGATATTATTCATTCATCAGCTCTTCCCTCTATGATTAATAATTTT
The DNA here is from genome assembly GCA_013397775.1 of Eulacestoma nigropectus. NCBI lineage: Eukaryota > Metazoa > Chordata > Aves > Passeriformes > Eulacestoma > Eulacestoma nigropectus. Next base: position 494,865 of record VZTE01003043.1, read on the forward strand.
TCAGTAATCCAGTCAAGTCCAGAGACTGGGTTCTTGTAAGTAGAAAGGCTCTGAGAGAGCCTTTCTGAGCCTTTCTTTATCTTCTGAGAGAAGATAAAGAGCAAAGCAAAAGCTGCAGCTGGAGAAAAGCCACTGAATAGTCGGCAACCAGTTCTACACTCAATGTGGATCAATGAGAAGTCATCTTCCACCAGGCTGTCAGAGGAGAGAAGGTTTTTTAACATGAGTACATATCACAGATAGATGGTCCTTTTTACATTCCAGTACTGCACCTGCATCATCTCCAACATGCAGGGGAGGGCAGCTTATGGGCAAAAGGGTACCCAATTAAGTAATCATTGTCCTTGTCGTCCTCATCATTTTTGATTCTCATTTCTTTGAAGCAATCTTTAAGTGTCTGTAGATGTGGGATATGGCTGCAGTATGCCAAATGTACTTATGGTTAAAGGATTTTCTGTAGATTTTACCCATCTTGATGTCCAAAACATTCATGTATTTGCTAGAAAAGTAACTTTCGTTATATGTGGGGCCAGACTCATGCATGCCACATTCTAGTAGCCATGTGCAAACTGGTCTTTTAGGTAGGCAATTAAGTAACTGCTTAAGCAGATGAAAGGTGTTAGACAGACAGGCAGAAAGACTCAGGATGTCTGGCTTCAATAGTGATGATTATAACCTGAGGCTTCTTTTGCTCCCTTCTATTTGATGACCCTTTGCTGAAGTAGGTATGATAAAAGAGATTATCTCTAAACTCAGATAAGCTTTGCCTGTTTTGCAGTGTGCTTCTACAATCACCACTGAATACCATTGCCCAGCTGAATGGGCACACAGGATATGCTTCAGATTCTGGAAATATCAAGCAGCTAACTCAGGAGTTGACTTTTTCTATCCAGACAGGCAACAAAGACTGGTTTATTTTGGAAGTGACCTCCTGCTTACCTCTAACTCCATACTGATTACCGAGGTTTGTCTTCTTAAGAGGTTTGTGTGTTTGATTGTACAGTAAAGAGCGAGGTGTGTGTTCTGAGGCCCACAGTTAGATTCAAAGGGGTTAGAATGGCTCCCTCTGTGTAAAGAAGCTACGGTTTTTAATTTTTTTTTTTTTAATGGAGGAGGCCATGTAGTACAAAGCAAGCCTCCTTCAACACAAATGTTTGACAACAACTCTTAGAACATATTTAAAGCTCTGAAAGCCTTCGGCATAGGACTAAAAAATTGGCATCTCCAGCAATGGCTGGGTCACAGATTTTCTCAACAACTCAAGAATAGTTTCTCTTGTACTGGCAGCCCTGCCCACTCAAGCAGACTTCCAGAGAGCCTGCTGTGTTCTTTCTGCCTGCTTTATCAATGCTAAAATGAAATCATTTGGAATTACATGACAATTTAAATGCTGATAAATATTGAGGTAGAACTACCTGGCTTCTCTCACAACTGTGATGACATGGCTGTGATGACAATATTAAGCATATTTGTACATGTGTATGTATGTTCACAAAACAGCAGGGCTAAGATGTTATTTACAAAGTTCAGGCAGAAGAAATGTATATGTGAGAGTTATTTCTCTCTTTTTAACTTGGATTAGCATTTGAAAGTGTATCATCTTTACAGGTCTGCTTGATCCATCTATCCTCTATCTCAAACAAATCTCTTACCTGACTTTGAAAAAAGTAAACCACATGTCATAGATGCAAAGAACCTGAGCAGGAAAAAGTGGTGCCGTGTCTACTGTTCATTCTCCTGAGGAATATCCATAGAGAGCTATGGAAACTCTGTGGGGTTCCAAAGCTTTCTCTACAAGTTGAGTAACAAATAATAAATGAGACATCCTTGTGTCATCTGAGATCTCTCTCTGTCCCTCAGGCATACCATTGCCAATGTGTGCTCAGGGCAGTCTGCATAACAGTCACAAGTATTAGGAGGAGAGCTGAGAGCACTGTTTGTAGTCTTGGGCAGATGGAGCATCCTAAAAGATGCTTTACTTCAGTCCAGACAGCATTATCCTAGACATTAGCCTGTCAGCTCAGTGCAGGGAACATTTTTCAGTATGAAACTAGGATTTTCCAGTCAAAGCCCATTTGCACAAATTTGAATCCTTTTTATTTTTAATCACTGTTACTCTCTTGTTTTCTTACTCCCATGTAACACACATTTTTTATCAGCAGCAAACAGGAACACTTCGTTGATCACACTGTTATTTCTAGTTTTAATGTTGTCTTCATACTGTGATTGTTGTGAATAATATGTTCAACGTGATCTTGTGCCACAGATTGTCATCAAAAGAGATTTCCTTCTGGAGAGTCTTTCACTTGGCTATAACACTAGACTTTTTTTTTTCTCAAAAATATTAAGAAGATTCATTAAGGATAATGCTAAAAGAGAGAGAGAAGATCCTGAATTTTCAGTGCAGGGAGATGACTGAAATGTCTAAAGCAAGTTTCTCTTACTACTGATAAAGTTGGACAGGAGTTGCCATTCTGACAGATTCCAAGTGAACTTCTATTACTGTTCCCAAGCCATAGACTGCCTTTACAACCTATATGCACTTCTGTGTCCATGCACACCTGCTGTTACCAAATTGCCCTGCTCAAAGAGCAGCCTAGAACTACTCTATAGTTGTAGCTATGCTATGAAATTTAGCTGGAGCATCAGCTACTGGGGTGTTGTTTGTGGTCAGAGGGTTTTATAGCCTTTCTTGACATGGATTTGGCCCACTCTTACTGGGGTTCTCTTCAAGCTATTCTTGTCACAACCTGGCAGAACAAAAGCCTGGGGATAATTCCAAACAGGCTGTTCATATGTGCCTGACTGTCACAAAAGTGGGCTGTTCTGTTCCCATTCTGTGCCTGGGAATGCCACAGTGTGTAAATGTGTAATTTAGTCAAGAGTGATCCATCCCCGTCAGGCTCAATGTGATCAACTTCCCCAATGTACTAGCAGTGCTGCTGGCCATGATGTTTGAAATTTGAGGATCTTTTCTCTGCTTCATGTCCCTCCTGTATATGGAGAGGTAACAGCCTTATAATTACTGTTATTTGCAATTATCATAACTTTATGTACCATGATAGGTCCCCTTTTTTCCTGTTCAAATGCACAAACTAGAAGACTGAAAAGGAAAGGAAGAGTTGTTTTTGCCATTATCCTATTGCTTGGCTGTTCACAGAGTGTTTCCAAGCATAAACAGCATGTTCTGGTGTGCATGCTCCAAACTGTACTTCTGCATTTGGAGTTAACCCAACCTGCCTATTTTGGCATTGTGATACAGAAACAAGAAAGAACAATCATTATCATTAAACAGAATACAAACTATTGTCAGCCTGTAGGGTCAGTTGAATATCCAACATCGATCAAATTTCTGAAGGGCTGAACAGCCAATATCTCCGCTTTTATATAAGTTTCTACCAGAGGACTCTCAACCCTGTCAAAAACCAGGCTATATATTTTGGTCCTCAGATATGGTCTTTATAAATCTGTTTCTGAAAATCTGGCTTTGCTAAATGAGGTTTGTTTAAAATAAAATCCTTTGGTTCCCTGAGATGCTTCCTAGAGCTCTAGGGGTAATACTCCTTCTTTTTCTACTTTCTCCCTGGAATTTTTCTGGGATTACAGCCTAGAGAAGAAGGTCTGTAATAAGGCTGCTCATGCCAGTGAATTGATTAATGAAAGACTGTCAGATTTCTTACAAAGACCTGTTCTGCACAGTAGCATGACTGTATTCATAGGCACGATGTTATACTGAGAGTCTTTATGGTAGAGGCAACTGCCTTCTCTTATCCATCCTTTTCTTTCCTGAAATCTTCAAGTCTTCAGGCTTCTCTACTTCGTCTCTTCTTAATGAAAGTGATGACTTTCAGGTTGTCCTTCTTGGTGAAATCTTCACAGGCATTACATAGTGTCTGCATCTCCTTCTCATCCATGAGGATTTCAAGTAAAAGAGAAACAGCTTTTTTTTTTTTTCACAGAAATATTTCCTGTGTTCCAAAAAAACCCCAACTTAAACAATGAGACCCTTTAAAATTAATTAGTAGTCATTGAAATTAATTTCTTGCCCAGTGAAAAAGACCGATCGGCTAAAGGATTTTTTTTTTCTGTGTGTAGAAATCAAGGTAGTACAGCCTAAGTTGCAGAAATGTTGGTGTCATATAACTCTGATGTGCCCTTAACTGTTCCTGTGGGTATTTTTTTGTTATTTTGTGAATAAAATTTTTTAGCTAGAATTTTGTTTTTCACCTTCCGGCCTTGAAAATAATCTAAGAGATAAGGAAACTGTGGTATAAATTATTCTTCAGTTTCACACAACAGAACTGAATAATTTTACTATGGCTTTGGTCTTTGTTCTGTCTTCTTTTCTGTTAAAACTCAATGTTAAACAGCTGTTTGACTTGCATAAGTGGTGCTTGTATTTTAGTTCAAGACACTGAACCTGTGTTTAGTTATTCCTAGGGAAGGAAGGCATTCTTTCATGAAATCTGTAGAAACAGACCTATACCATTTTTTGCTGTAAGACTCCTTATACAAATTGTAGATTTGCTATAGTGGGGAGGATTTTTTTATTGTGTTTGGTCCCATGGCTTGTTTTGGTCTTGTTCAGCATTCTGAGCTCATTACTTTTTTTTTTTTTAATGTTGGGGCTGATATATTTTTGAGGCATTTCTTCATATAGGGCTATGGATATTTCATCTTGTCTGAAATTTCTCATTCCAGGCCAGTATTCTTATTTCCTTCTTCACTGATTATCTGGCTCAGATAGCATTGAGACAACTATTTCTCTCTCTCTTGTTAGGTTTCTCTGTCTTCTACGTTCTAACGTCCCATTTGCTATGCTTTAATATTTCTCTGCTTCATTCTCTTTGCGTGCTGCTTTGCATTTGTTACTGATTTTATTTACTTGTGAAAACTAGAAAATATTAAAGCTGTCAACCATCTTTTGTCCATTTTGCAGGTAGTCTGTAGTGGCTCTGAAAGTTCTTGTGAAGTTAGCAGATGCCCTGCAAAAGCAGCCATTTCAAGCATGCTCATTTTCTCTTTCATTGGCTATTTATATTCTTCAGTTTACTGTATAATTGTGTTGACAAACTCTTTTTTTTTTTCCTGAAGTTCAGTGCTTCATCCTGAAAGATGTGCTAGAATTATTTAATATCACAAAAGTTATGTGTGATTACTTAATATTTTTAACTGAAAGTTTAAGTTCGTACTTTTTTTGTGTGTTGCATAGGGAGTAAACTAAGTAACATAAATGACACATGGTTTGTGGCACAAAATCTGCTTTTATATTCCTTCTGGGCCGATCATCCATCATGAGTAATATTTAGTTATTTCTCTGCAAAGATATGAGTAGCTCCACTGTTTGAAATGCAGACTTGGGAGTACTGGGTTTCTAAAGAAAGAGGTTATGGACCAGGTTTGACCAGTTTGGACCATTTAATGATGATGGGGAGATGTTAATTGCAAAAATACGTACGGTATGTTCTGTAAGTCTTTCCACATAATCTGTAAATAAGAGGATTAGGTATATTACAGGGAAGTAAATACAGGGAAGTGAATCTTTGAGATCTGTAGGATTAGAAGATTGACCATTGACTTCAAAGAGAACTAAATGGTTTTGAATGTCTTGCCTTTGACATTATTTTTGAGAATGCTTGTATAACTGAACAATGGTCAATACAAATCTTTGACAGCAGAAACTGGCCGAAGTTTTCTGCCTTTTTTAAGGGAGGTTTGCAGCTTTCAATTTGCTTTATCAGCAGAGCAGCTAGGTTCTGTTCTCTGAACTGAGGTTATTAAGATTTAGAAATACTTGAGAAATATTTGTGATTTTGCAGAAGATGTAGAAAAGCTACGTCAGAAACCATTAAGAAAAATGATGATTCAGAGATATCTGTTGTGGCTCAGCCCAGAACTATTTGAGACCCCACAGCCCCAGTGAGTAGGTTTTGTGCAAAATTTTGTAATGTTTAGTGTTCCACTTGGCTTGTGTTTTGCTTCATTTTTAGCCTATGGACAACACTGGTAAGGGGAATGATTATTCTACATTCATAATTCCCTGACAGCAAAAAGGCAGTCTGGGCATTTGGAAATGACACAGTAATTTCTTGACCCTCACAGCAAATCTCCCGGAGACTTTAGAGAGGCTGTGGTCATGCAGACATGTCAACTTCTATGCTGTAAGGCTCTATTGTGATGTGGACTCAGAATCTACAGTACACGAAATAACTGTCATGGTGCTGTGACTGTTGGTGTCTGCTCTGTGGTCACTTCCCAAGCTTCAGAGAGAAGAGTCTTCCTCCTGCTCTGTCCCTTTTTACCCAGGACAGGTGGTACATCATTAGAGCTTCTCTCTGTTCTCATCCCCCAGAAACTGTCCACACGACAATGAAATACTGCCTTCTGGAGAACAAGGAGAATTCAGCTGAGTAAAAAAAGTCTTCCTCTTCCTGCATGTGAGGCCTTAAAAGCACCTAGCTCTGAGGGATCAACCTTCAGTCAATTTACCGCAGGCTGCTCAGTACTTTATTGCTGATGTCCCCAAAAGACTCCACTCCTGACTCAACAACCCTATTTGTGCAGAGGCTCAGCAGCCTCGAGCTTTTCAGCAAGGCCACTGGAGAGCCCTTGAGAAGGGAACTTCGCTGAGCACACAGGCAGCTTCTGGGGTGGCAGGGATGACAGGAAGCTCTACGTCAGAAGATGGAAAATTCCATATGATTAGCTCTCTCTGTTCCCTGAAGGATCGTGCCTGACAGTTGCTTCTCTTGTACATTATTTTCAGGTTACACCAATGCTTTCTGAAGGTCTAGAGTCAGCAGACTTGGTTTTCATGTGATGTTTACATACTCTTCTTATCACCTCAGGTATTATTTCACTTCCTTATCTTGAATGTGCTTGGTACATGAAGTTATCTGACCTCTGGTCTTTCTCCCTCCTCCAGCCTTCTTGTCTTGGCAGCTGTAATTTCTACATTTTCTTTCCATAATAAACTTTTGTCATTTAATTTCTTCTTTTTCAGTCCTATTGTGATTTGTACAAGTTTCTACTTGCCTGCAAAGTTATTCCTAAAATTTCAGTTGTCCCTACGGGAAGTGTGGGTCTTGGTCTATACATCTATCCCTAATGTGTGGTATACATAACTGACATTTGCATCTGACCTAATGATTTGTAGGATCACATGACAGAGAAGTTATGGGGGAGGGAGAGTGTCATACTCCCCTTTATTTTTTCTGGTAACTTCTGACTTTCTTGCTGTGTGTTTCTAGTTGTCTGGTTTTAAATATCTTTTTCATGTGCTCAATGTGTAACTCAATTTAATAACTTTCATTGTTTGAAAAAGATTTGTTTCTTGTCTCCTGATACGAAGCTCAACTTTTCCTTTCACACTCTCTTTTTCTTTACCTATTTTTGCATTATCCAAAAACACCTTCCCACTGGCAAATACTGAAAGATCAGTGTCAATTTAAAAGCTCTGCAGATAGGACCATATGTTTTCAGTGTCTGAAAATTAGGGGCCTGAATCTGTGTTCATTTTGTGTCAAATTCCCTAAGTTTGTTTGGATTTTTATGTCTGTAAAGGAGGCCCGATTTGCTTTTAGTGTTGGATGTTACATATAGTACATGGCCAGAAGAGACTGTTCTGATCCTTCTCAAAATCCCTGCATTTATATCCAAGGATCACACTTTTTGACCAGTGTCAAATTGGAAAGCCATTCACTTGAATAGCCAGCAGGAGCTCAAATCCTTTTCAGCATCTGCTTCCAGAGTAGACTGTCACTATGACCTCTGCCTCATTTTGTTCCTAGATGGATGAGTGTACAGCTGACTGTCTTGAACTAAACACTGTCTTTTCCATGTACCTTCCCAAGTGATACAAATTCAGAGACAATCTGAACTTGTCATTATTTTGTATTAGTCCAAATTTCATTTTAGTGCCATCTTTCTAGGCTTCATTACAATTTTACATGGTACTGTTAATTGTGCAAAAAGCTATTGCAAAAACCACAGTTCCAATTAGGATGACATTTTATTACATGCTTCTTAGCTTGGCTGATCCTTGGTGAGTGTAGCATAAATCTGCGATCAGCTTTGGTGCCAGCAATGTGGAGTGTCCCTGGAGGCTGGAAAGCACCGGTGCCTCCATTTTCTTCATGACAAGATACTGTGAATCTCCAGCTAGGTGCAGTATAGGTGCTACCTCCCAACACTGCTCCACTCTGCTTTCCCAACCCAACACCCACTTCTCTGACTACCCAGGAGACCCATTTATTAGACCTCTCTTGCAGCATTTAGTTTCCAATCAGTTCTCTGGTGTGGAATTTTCATCATATTCTAAACCATCTCAATACATTAACAAGAACACTTCATCCAGACCTCTTGTACAGTTTTTGGATGCAAGTTTTCCATACCTGTTTTTAATTTTTGTCTTTCAAAAATCACTTGTTTTTAGTAGCTGTTTAATGTGACTTTCTTTGTTTTGTAGGTTTGTGGAGTTTTTTTATTTTTTGTGAAATGGAAAGTATTCCTTGTGACAGGAGGCAAGTTTGTCTCTGGCTTTTTCTCAGCTATAAGATGAAGTTATATGGTGTAGTTCTGGGATTTGTATTTTACTAACAGTAATTGAATTTTTTTCTGGGTCTGGAATGCCTGTCTTACTGGGATTCCTTTCACTCCCAGCACTCTTAGAAATCTTCTTACTGTCTTGAATTCTCCATGCCACTGATTTATGTCCTTCTGTCATGCTACAAAATTTCTATAAGCCTGGCTTGTAACTTGGTTTGCTACATATCATTGTCTTTCTTATTTACAGTAGAATTTGTGTACTTTGTTTAGAACATCAGGTAGGAAGAAATTTTTTTTTGGTAAAATTTTTTAATGCTATTGTTCTTAACCTTCTAGCTGAAGGTTCCCTTCTCTGCCAGCTTCTTCTGCTCACCAGGAACAATTCTGACATATTTGGGTAGAATAAGCTTTTTGTCTGGCACCACATCTTTTTTTTTTTGGTTTTTATGTTTCCTTTCGTCCAGTTCTCTGCTGTTCCTGGTAAACTTAAGCATCAGATAACAAACAGGCTGCTAAGTGGGATCATCACTGGTTTTGTGCTCTAATTTTTTTTCCTGCTTGTCTGAGGTTCATTATTTCTCCTAAATTGTTGCCAGCATGACCGTCAGTAAGGAGACAGACACAGCAGGAAGCAAGAGTTGTGCCATAGGGATTTATACTTTAGGGGACACTGCATGCTGTTTTCTGATATGATTAACCAGCTGAAATGCACAGAGCTTTGTAGTCTGAAGAAATCCATTTTGAAAAGGGGTCTGTTTGGTTATGACCGAGATAGGAAGGTGAGTATTTCCCTCTTCCCTCACAGGCAGAGATTTCACCAAGGACACGGGGGAAATATTGGTAAGCAATACTGAGACATGAAAGTGGGGGAGGTATTCAGGCTCAGCAGCCAGGCTTTGGTTTGTATGCCGCAGGTATGTGCATGGAGCATGACGGGGCTCTTGAAGCCAGAGGTCAATGCAGGCTGCAAAGATCTGGGCAGAGCTCTGAAAATAGAGGACTTGCCTTTTGCAGGGCAGCCCCCAAGCCCCATGGTATACAGATAACTGCTGGACAAATATGGCCATGGGGGGGCATGGCCAAGGGGTGAGGAGGGGTTCATCACTGGTACTCAACACAAGAAGACCCCAGCACAGTGTTTAGTTTGGCTGGTTGGTTTTCAAAGGTGAAGAGAATGAAAAAAACAACCTGTGATGCCATCACGGCACAAGGCTCAAAACCCCTACACTGTGATAGCAGTGGTCACCCTCCCTGTGGATTGTGATTTCATTTAGAGGGTCTTCACACAGGTAGGCAACATGGATGAGTGGCACTTTGCAGGGCTGAAGTAATATCAAGAAGAAATCAAAACACTGGGAAGCCTGCTAGGAGATACAAACATGCCTACAACAGATCATCTTTCTGGTATGCTGATCTTGGAGGGTCTCTATGTAAGGAGAGCCCATGTAGGGGTCAGGATATGCTGTGATTTACCCAGAAAGTGCCTCTGGTAATTTCATTCCCCATACCACTGAACAACAGCATTGGCTATCCTGGGAGCCAGGATAAAAAAAAAAAAACCCTTCCATGGGAAGGGTTTTTATTAAAAACAGATTAATTGCTTCTTTTCTTGAAAGACTGGAATAGAAGCACTTCCAAGGGTCAGGAACAGCGCAACAGGAAGGATTAGAAGTGTCCTATCAGTATTTGCTTCGGCATATGGAGAAGTGAAAAATAAAAATTCTTGGATGTAGCCCAGTTTAATTTTAGGTCAGAGAAAGCTCTATATTCTTCCAACCTGGCTATTTAATTGTATTATGAAAATATTCCTGCAGGTTTGGCCACTTTATGATCAGTCCAACTTCTCAGTAAAATATATCATCCATTTAGGTGTTTTTTTAAAGGAAGAAATATGGAAATGAACAGCTCTGCCTTCTTTAGCTCTCTAAAGTACAAAACCGTTTTTATTTTAAATTTTTAAAAATAATTCTTTCTATTATGTGGGATCCTCTCTGCCAGACCAGGCATGTGAGCACAGTTAAAGATAGACACCTTTCCAAATGCTTCTAGGTAGCTTGAAGTGAGATTGTGTAGGTGCCATGTCTTTAGTTATAAAATATTATAGGAAGAACTCTGATGGGAGAGAAAAACTCTTAGGTTTTTTTCAGAGGAAATGCCTTTTCATAAGACAGGAATAGGAAGGTCTAATGAAAAAATACAAATTATTGATTTAAAATAAATATTTACAACGTGTATTTTAGCAGGACTGTACAAATATAAACCAGTTCATTTGCCACCTGCAAAAAAATTTTCTGGTTTTATTTTTAATGTCTATAGGTAGGCAGCAGGAAATTTGTACTACTTATGGGAATCCTAGTACGTGGAAATATTTTCATTGCTGTATTCATTTGGAAACTGTGTAACTGTGCTGGAAAAAAGTAATAATAGGCTATAGTACCGCTCATATGATTATTTCTAACAAGCCTAGAAGTTTTTGCGTCGCTGTTCCTCAGCCTGAGGGTCTCAAGATTACTTGACTTGCTACTTGGATTCTGTTTGATTTTCTTGGGTTTTTGGTTTTTATCAATAGGAGACTAGGAGTTGTATTGAGTGTAAACCATCAATGCCAGTAGCTCTTCAAACTTTTCCATTCATTTGACAAAAATGTTCATGGTTTTGTAGTGGTATGATTTTAAAAAGATTTGATTTTGTTTAATGATTAATATCAAACAGTTGGCCTTTTTTACCTTTGTCTTTTAAAGTTCTCATAGGTAGGAAAATGACAGTCAATCAGCATCCACTGAATGCAAAGAGACATTTTTGTCAGATTTATACACCTACTCCCAGACTTTCTGTGCCAAGAGGATCTTGGCTCTCAAACACACCTGCAAAATATTTCCTAAAGTGGGACAGTTATCAAGGCACTAGAAAAGGGAGAAATATCAGTTGGAAGCAAGTAATTCTCCAGTAATGCAATCTGAAAAACTGCTGAATCTGATCACTCCGTAACAAGCTGCTGGGTAGCACACTGCTCAGTGCAGTCTTCACTGACCGTAGTGTGGCAAATAGAAGGACAGTGGTAAGGCAAGATATACAAATATCAAGTGTTTCCAAGTCCTGATGGCTGCATGTCATCCGTAGAAGGATCACAGATTTTCACCAGCTCGTAATGTGAACTTAAAAACCTGCTGAGATTTAGTTTGGCCAATCACTGTTTGAAACAGACATGGGTAAATACATTTTCCAATAGTAGCTTTTATTTGCCCAAGCAAGAGAGAGTTTTGAGTTCGTAACAATTACAGGCCTAGAGTGTAAAAAACTCTGTGTCACTGGTTCTGATATTGACCTTGCCATTCATAGGAGAAAGACTGAGCTCTCTGAGAATATACTAACACATGAAAACCAATTATTTGCTCTCACTTTAGCTCTATAGACTATCAAAAAGTAAAATAAAACAACACACTCTGGCTTCAAGGCATGTTAAATAAAACAGTACTGTATACACAGAGTGAAGAATATGTTTCAGGAGAAAGGCAGCACTTTAGTATTTGACATTAGTAAATAAACGTTGTGGTAAGTTTGACCAAGAAAGACTATGATTTTTTCATTCACATGGGATGAATATTATTCTTTTATGCCACTGTTTCACTAACAGTACGCCATATATGATACTCCAGGATAATCAGCCAATAAGGCATGTTTTAACTGTCATGAAAGACAGGCAACATAGCAGTGTAAATACCAAAGCTTGTAAGAGAGTTGCATGCTTTACATGGAATGGCTGTTTCTGGGTTCCAAGGTCATCAGCTTACTCTGTGACCAGAGGACTTTGCATGCTGGAGGATGTGAAGGCAAAACCGCTGTCCCCTGGGATTACTGCTGTGTCTGAGGGGAGGCGTGGGACAGGTGGGTTATGGAAAACTGAAGGGACTCCTTCCTCCATTCCTGGAAACTTCTCTGCTCCATCTCCATCAGACCATGGGGAAGCTTAGAGGTCCAGGGTGAGCTCCCAGAGAGATTTGTCAAGAACTAGGCAGGCCTGCATTTGGAATGCATCCATAGCCTACATCGCCATCCATGACCTGCTACTTGGGACTGAAAGTAGGATGGATACCCAGAGATCCCAGTCACTAGGAAGCTGAAGGAATATGTGCCTCTGTTACCACTTCACTCTAACAGGCACAAAACTGGGCTAGAATATCTAGACAAAGTACTTTCACCCCTGTAGCTCTCTTTGATGTGCAGAGAATTAACTGCCCATGGGTCAGCAACATTTTCAAGCAGCCTTATCATGAAGTGCAGCTCTAATGGTAGACCAGGGTCGTCTGCCTCTCCCAGGCTCTCTGTTCAGCTGTGCAAGGTCAGGCAATGAGACAAGGCAGCTGGTGGCAGCTCAAGTGCCTGGGAAGGAAAGATATGGGGTTTCAGCTTTGAATACCCAGCACTGTCATTTAGAAGGACCTTGTCTTCCCGCTTGCTTGAAGCCAACCAACTTGCTCTATTCAGAGAAATAGTTCTTGTATTTTTTAAGGAAAAAAGTCTTTGCTGACCAAACAACTTTGTCTATGTTCTAGCTCTAGTAACATCGCTGTGTGGAAAGCAATCAGCCCTGGAGTTTTAATAATATGTGAACTGCAGTCCTGCTCTGCAAGTGGATGGGACTGTAATAGTGTCTGCTGAAACTATTCCTGCCAAAATAAACACCAGGGGAGATTTCTTTTCTGTATACTGAAATCTCACTTTGGCACTTGCCAGGGAACATTTTCCTCCTCCTGTCTTCTGCCTGTGCTGGACAAATAAAGAGGGCACTGCTGTACTGGAGGACTGCCTGAAAGGTTATGGGCTGCAGTCCTTAATGCAGTGCTCTCTGTATGTTCAGAAAGGGCTTTACTCTTTCATTTCAGAGCTTTTATAAGACCTTAGGGCTGGGGCCTGCATTCTTCTGCAGTAAGCTCACAAAACTGGATTCCCTTCGGACTTGCAAACCTTGGCCACATTCATATTTTATGTGAGCCACTCTGCACAACTGATTCTTCTGGTGTTTATTTTTCTTGATTTGAAATAATTCTTATTTCCCTCTGAGGAAACCTTGCCTGTTAATAACTGCTAGCTGTAGCATGCCGGCAACTATCCTCAGGTCTTCTCCCATGGCTCTGTCTCATCTCATCCATCACCTCCAGACATGAGGTCAGAGGTTACATGAAGTGGAGGAAAAAAATTATGCTTGTGAAGAACAGACTTGTTTTGCTTAAAATGTTGTCCTGAGGTTAGCAAGAGAGGCCTCCTTGGCTCAAGTGGTCTTCTCTCCTGTAGGAACGGAGACCCAAAATTTCCCAGTGGTTAAGTCAAAGCTTTGGGCATACTGATAACAAAAGCACATGCTACCGTATTGACTGATGATAACTAGGAGATGCTCTTTGCAGATGTGCCACTGTATTTATCCATGTGGTTTTTGGGGGCGTATGTGTATCTCTGGGTGTGTTTGTAGTTACAAATGTCTGTGAAAGTGAGATGAGAACCTGGATCTAGATCGTTTCCTCACAGCCCTTTTGCCCTGCCAAGGCTGCACCTGGAGCCTGGATCTAAGCCCAGGAGTAATTGGAGAGGAGCTGGTTCTTCCCTCACACCGAGATGGGGAGCAGCCAGGAGCGGCACTGAGATAATGATAGGTTTCAGAGTTACAGATGGATGGGACAGGCTATTCCCGTAGACTGGTGCAAATTCAAACTACCATTTTCCTTTGACTATGAAATTTGCACCTGTAGCTTACTTTTGAGCTCACCAACCCTATGTTTCAAGACATTTACTTTCAGGAAAATCTCCCAGTCTTTCTAGGACGTGAAGCTCTGAAAGAGCATTTTGCAACCATGCAAAAAACGCATAGTATTCTGGATACCAACCAGAAACTTTGCTTGAGCAGCCATTGCTCTTAAGGTGAGGAATAGTCACTTCTCTTTGATTGGACTTGCAGTGATGGTCTTGGTGACTCTCCTATATTATTTGAGAATATACACACGAGCCTTCTAGAAACATATGGGACTCATTGTCAAATCTTTGATAAGATTTACCATCTACTACCTTATAGAAAAAGGCACTTGTGATGCCTGATGGCATAAGAGAATTCCTGCCATGATCTGGTATTTAATCTGTCTGTGAAGATGAGTCTTCCATTCTCACTTCTGATTTTTCCTCTCTTATTTTTTCCCCGTGACATGCAGTAATTATTTTTTCTTACTCATTTTTTTTATCATGCAGATAGACAAAATGTTTATCTCTGCTAAGCTGCTATTGTGGAACATAGACACTTTTCTAAATTTGATATTACCTGTTTTCACCTGAATGTTGGAAGACAACCTGAATCAAACTAAACATTGACATCTAATATTAACTAGCATCAATTTTCTACCTCCTGTAGTCTGGTCACATGCAGAGATGTTTTCCTTTGTCATAAGTCATACTGCTCTCTCCCATGTCTTGGTGCTTGATTTATGAAAATCCATGTAGCTGAAAATTTGTGTTATAAGGGAAAAATCCTGTCAATATCTAGATGCAATGCAGCAAACACATGGAAGGTAAGCATGCACACTCAGCAATTGGTGGTCAACTTCTGGTTCCACTGAAGTTTCTGATGTTCATTAAAGTTGCATTTGAAACAAATAACTTTGTAAGTTTTTAAAGGAATTGAGAGTTTCCGCAAGCTGAAATGCAGGTTAACAGAGAACAGGGACTGATAGTATTTATACAAGCTGCCAAGTAGAAGGAATTTTTGATCCTTTTTTTTTTTTTTT
>VZTE01003043.1:510229-529701 GCA_013397775.1 Eulacestoma nigropectus
TTTTTTTAAATGATCCAGACATGTTTTGTCTTCATTTGAACTGACAGAGTGGCCTTGAGAAGGTGAAGAAGACCTGTTGGGTTACCCATAGATAAGCAATTGCAGAAACATCTTTAAAAGAAATTACTTTGGTATATGGTGTGGAATTTACAATACATTGTTTTATTGACCCAAATTACCTCTTTACTTATCTCTTTTTAAATGCTCCTTCTTAAGAGAGAAATTTGAGGAAACACTACTGTTGTAAATCTCATGACTGTATGAGGACAGTGCTGGAGTATTGCCATGGTACTTTGACACATTATCATCCTAGTAGATGATCCGAGTGTTGAAATTCAGTGTGGAGTGATGGCTTTTGTAAGACTTTGTGTTTCAGCCCTTCTGGAAAGCACAGTGTTATCTGATGGTATGTCTCTTGGAGGGGAATGGAAAGAGACAAGGGAAAAGAGAATATGGGCTTTGTATGAGCTATGATATTTAAACTAAAGCTATAGATGAAGAAAAACTTCCTTGTAAGCTTGTACAATTAAGACCTGTACTGTTTCTAAACCCTTTTTCTTGCTTTGTAATTTTATGATAAAAAGCATTACCATTGGTTTTGCATTTACATAATAACTTTAATAGCCATAGAGAGAAGAAAATGTTATTTGTTTACTTGTGAAATGAATTATGCCCCTCTGCAAACTTCACTGTATAATTTGCACTGGATTGGTTGTTTACAGGTATGCATGTGCTAGTTTAAGTACTCCACTCTCCCTAGACTTAGAATTGCCATACAAGTGGCTATGACTTTAGTGAAACAGTTGCAGCTCGTTAGATCTCCCAAAGTCAGAAATAATTTGTCACAATGGAGTCTCCGATTCAAATTTGCAGTTGGTGCCTATATTAAACAAAACATGGCTATCAGAATTTAAAGGGATGGCATTACAGTAACAAACTGAGTACTTTCGAGTGTGATTCAATAACATTGTCAATTTCTCCACAATTATCACTTGTGGTTCATTTTGTTTGCCAAATACAGTAATCAGTTATTGGTTACACTGGTTCCCTATCAAGAGCATGCTCTTTTGAAATGTACCCTTGACATTTTCGCTTACTTTCTGTGTGTTTGCATGCTGGTTTTATATGTATTTTCCTGGCTGCAACATATAGATACTATTCAGCACAGCCACAGTTGCAAATGAACATGTCATACTTTCTGCTTACGTTTGCATTCGTGTCACTCTCACCCAGCTGAGAGTGTGTGCACTGTGTACCTCCAAATGATAGTGTGTGGAAATCTGACCAAGGCTCTCTACGGACTCTCAAAGCTGATACTAAAAACTTGCAGTTACCATTCCGTATCAGGTGAAAACAACCTAGTTTTGCCCTAGCTGATTATTGTGTGTGCTGGTGGTGAGTTCTAAGATGATCTAGGCAGCTGCTTTCTGTTGATCATACCTCAATTACCTCAATTAAATCACCTCAATTAAACTTAAAGGGAGAAATCTCATCTGGAATAAAATAGTATCTATTAAAAAAAACACAATCGAGATTTTACACCAAAGAAAATCTGCCTCACAGTGGGTAGTTTTCTGCCTCATTCCATAGGAGGGTCTGACGGGATGATGATGTCCTCTTCCAGATCTTGGTACAGGGTTGGCTCTGGGGTTCCCAGATAACGTGGGCAGTAAGCCTGTATAGGTGAAAAGACCATATCTACCCCTTACACAATTGGACCCCTCACAAATTCTACTGGGCAAAGGCATTGAAATTGTTACGAGTTTGATCCTGTACCAGGATCCATGGGTAACAGGGACAAAACCTGGCCTGAGGACTAGTCTCTGAACCTCCAAAGCCTCAAATGCATCCTTCAGCTTTGCTTTCTTCCTGCCTTACTCCTCACTGCTGGTCTACAGATCCATGCCTCTGGGATCCCACCTTCTGTATCTTTGCATGATTTTCCGTACCTCGGAAAAGCCTGTGCAGGATGTCAAAACTGCTGCTACAGACCTTCTTCCCTGGGAACTTGGCTTGCTGTGAAGGGTTGAATGGATGGATGCTATGGCTCTTAAGAAGGAGTATTAAACAGGTGAAAATTAAAGGCATGAGTGCTTCTATATATTTGCATGTGTGTAGGAAAGAGATCAGTGGTCTTTGCATCTTCTGTTTGAGAAGTATTGCAGTGTCATGGGCTCAACTGATGCTTGGCAGTGCCTTCCCACTGCCCTCAAACACTAACGCAGTCTGAGGATCTAGCCCAGCTCTCACACCTTTTGGATGTTTCCACCACCAGTGCATAAAATAGCTTTCCTGCAAACACTGTCAGAATGTGATGGGTGTGTGGGCAAGTCCAGTCTTCAGAGTGTACTGAGTTTCCAGTGTTCACTACTAACAACTGCATGACATGTGGTAAAGGGGGCAGAAAGAGAGAGACAAAGGGGGTTCTCAGATACCAATAGGGTTTCTTGTACACCAGATAGGGTTTTCTGGTGTGTTGCCTTGTGCCCTTCTGTAGTTTAGGTTTGCTGTCAATGAAAGTGCTGACATTACTCCAGGAGGGCTTTTTCCCAGTTGTGCTTATGCTGATGGATGAGATTGAAGGAGGTCAGCTCAGCTTTATCATGTCCTTCAACAGTGTCTGTAATGAGGCAGGGAGGAACACGCTGGGAATTCAAGGACCAGAGGTTTTTCTGTCTGCTCTTTGATGCTTAGTTGGAAATATCAGAGGAAAATAAAAAGCTGTATAAACAGAAAGCACTTTTAAGGCACTTACAGCACATCTTACTGCTACTTTTATCTTCTCATGCTATGGATCTGCAGGAGGCACTTACAGCATTAACAATGAAATTCATGGGAGCAAACATGGAGGGGAGCATTTGTAACATGCTTCACTTTCTATGAAAGCAAATAGTAAGCAGGCAAAACTATCGCTAACAGGATTAAAGACATGCTGGTGGCAGTGCCTGAGTTGAACTGCCAGAGGAATAAGGCATGTAACATGAAACTTGAGTCATCCCAAGTCATCTTCTCTTTAGGACCACTCTCTTCTCCTTTTCAGTCTTATGGTGCTTGAGATAGAGAGCTAGTCCTGCTGCAGCTTTTTTGGCCTGTCAGTCTGTCTGCTCTCTCTTTTTCTTCTAGGTCCGGTGGTTCTGAGGATTCTGCACACTCCTATACAGGAATAGACCAGCTCTGAAAACAAAAGTATGTGGCATTTGTTCGTCAGGGCTGCAGACAGCAATTTTTGTGTCATGGATGTGGGTGACATCACTATTTGCACATGTTCTTTGTCACTGTTTTGTATAATTATCCATCCTACCTTTGTTAAATTGTACAAGGCGTAACTTTTTTTTGGTGGTTTGTAGCTTAAAAGAAAATAGTGTAAGCATCCCACAATACTGGTTTGATATATACTAGTAACATTTTTTTAGGGATCCTGTGAATCCCCTATTTTACAGCTTTCTTATGTACAGGTACTGTAAGTACCACTGAAATAAATTTCAAGGAAAACTAGCTATGCTGTAGCTAATTTTCCTTCTCACTATATTCATGTGACCACAGATTAATACACTTGTTTTAAAGAAGAGTGATGCAGAATTCAAGGGGTGGGTGTTAAGGAAAGTAGTTTTAAAGGGTCCTTTCACTGTAAGTCTGGACACACGTACAGAAAATACTGTGTAATGTAATCACTGCCCCTTAAAATACTCAGTAATCAGTAGTTAGAGCAGAGAATGTAGCCCAAATGCTTTTCAAAAGCAAATGCAGGATTAGCTAAACCCCAGTGCGCTCCATTTAGGAAGATGTTTTGCCATGTCTAAAAACCATGTTTTTAAAATATTACTTCCTACCAGTTCCTCTCACACAATTGGAACTAGCACCTGGCTGTTAGTAATGGGCGAGAAAGGAAGCTAACACAGATGGAAAAAGGAGAATGCTGTGAAGACATCCCAGATGCTATGACCTTATTTCCTTTTTTCCCCCAATTTCTGTCTTTGGGACACAGTCACCTCCAGAAATCTCCTATTAAGGGACTCAGGACAGCAGCAGCAGGAATATTCTCCAGAATTTCCTCCAGTTGTGCTTGCTGGTGCCCCCTTTTACCGAGAGATCAGTGCTGTACATCAGGTCTGTGCCTGTAGGTAGCAGTATGAATTATGCCTAGAAATAAGCATTACTGCATGGAGGAAGCCCCTATGTGGAGCAGCCCTCCATTGGGGTGGCACTGGTTGCCAAGTGTCATCGTGATTTGTTACTCATTACGTTGAAGTTGTATTGAATGTCTCCGTGGTAAACTCCAGGATCCTCAAAGGACTTGGCAGAGTCAGACAAGGCAGTGTCTCTCTCATGGGAATGATGTCCTGGAACAGCTGCTTACCCCAGAAACTATGAAGTTGTCACTTTTGAGTCTGAGGGTGAATGTGAATTTAAGAGGGGGGTCTTTGTAGATTTTGAGATGTCCTCATTCTCAGATGGGAAGGTTGTAAATGCTAGGACCTTGTGGTCTGCAGCACAGATCCCCTGCTCACAGACTCAGCTCACCAAGGGAAGAGGAAGCAGCATGACAGATACAGAAGAGAAAGGAAGTGTGGCATAGAGAATTCATGAAAATAGAGAGAATTTAAAAGATGAAAGATGAGTGTCTACTTCTCCATATTTTTTTATCTACAAAAGCATCTATTTTTCAGAAGTGCTAAAAGGTCTGGATCACTACAATGACATCAAACATTAAAAGTTGAACATCATCAGGGACACCCTTTGGAAAAGCTCAATCTTACTCTAATTCTGTAGCTCAGCCAGTGTCAAATACACTTTTTGAAGCCATTTGTCTCCTTGTAGGCAGCAAACTACTCTGGTACTTTTTTGTTAGTGGGTAGAGTCATGAAAGAAATCTTCATGTTGGTGGACTCAGGATTCAGTTTTCATTCATTTTGTATCCATCTTCTATTCATCTTTCTTCTATTGACAGAAAAATATTTGCTTGTTGCTATGTGAAGAACTATTACACAGAAATTTGACTTCTGAAACGGTTTGCTGGCCATCTGTGGTCAATCTAGACATCTGGTTGTGCTCCAAGAAGATCAAGTGGAAAGCCAGGTCCCTGTTCTGCATTTAATTATTGCTAAAAATTTACAATGGGTGCATTGTACTGCAACCTTTGCAGGTGTCACTGGGGATTAGACTGTTGCAATACTATTTCAGTAATGCAATATGAGGCTACATCTTAGATTTATCTGTAAAATACCAATGCAGAATTTGGCAGCTTGGTATTGGTTTTGTTTCCAGGTCACATTTCCCAAGGAACCCATGATGTAAATACTGCTGTTCTTACTTCAAGTTGCTGGATAGAGTTTTCCTTTAGACAGCCTGCGACCTGTCTCTTGGCCAGCCATTGCTTCTTTCTGTGCTAGAGTGCCATGGCAGAGGTAGGAAGGATTTGAAGACTCATCTGGAAGTACAAAAGAGGTTAGACCAAGAGTACCATGCCATGAGGATACCAGCCTTGGTCCTTGTACTGAACTCTGGATTTGAAAGACTAATTTATCGAACCTAAATGTATTCAAAGGCCTGTTGATTTCCTAGCCTTTCAAGAGTATAGAGAGATTTGTCAGTGGGGCACCCTCAATAAAACTGGTGGATGTTTAAGTAATCTCCACTATAGGGAGGGTCAACATGGCATTTGTAAAAGGAAGCACATCCACGCAAACAAAGCAGCACTTTTGAAAGAGGCACAAAGGCACATGGATAAAAGGTGTTTCACTGTCCAATTACTGCTAATTTTTCCAGAGATTTTTGGCAGACTTTTTTTGCCAGAATCTTTAAGGAACATAACATGAGACGGAAGATCCTTAAATGGATAAATAATTGGTAATGGGTAAGAAATGGGATATATGAATAAATCACCAATTCTTGGAGCAGGGTGATGTCAGCAGGTGGATTAAATGGTGATTTGTGGTGGGACCTTTTATGTTCAGTGAGCAGCAACATAAAAAAATTGCTGATGAAACTGAATTACTGAAACCAGAAAAGATGAAGGACATCTGTGAAGAGTTGCAGAAATACCTACTGGATATCATTCAAGGTAGATAAAAATAAGGTGATAAAAACAGGGGGGAAATGGTCTTAAATTAACCTGTTAAATGGCAGTTTCTGAGCTAACCATTACAGTTCAGGATTAAGATCATGGGTACATCAACAGATCCAAGAAGATACCAGCTCAAGACAGGTGGAGGAAGCATATAAAATGGTATGGTATTATGGGAGAAAAAAACGGAGCGCATCATTTTTCCATTCACTTAAATCCATTAATCTGTCAGTTGTTTTAGTTGGAAATTAATTGTTTTAGAACTGAGGAGACAGAAGAGGTCAGCAAGGGTACAGACTGTCTTCCTAATGAGTTGTCACTAAGGATGTCAGGGACACCCTATGAGGTCAATGGAGTGCATCTGCCCTGGTGTGCTTAGTCTTTCCCAGGCTCAGCTGAGGCTGTGGCTAGGGATAACTTCTGTCCATTTGTTTTAGACTTGTCCCAGACAGCTGCTGTGAAAGGCACTAATTTTTAGTGGATGTGAGGAAAAGGCTGTAAAAATAAACAGAAGTAATTTTGTTGAAAATATCCACTCCACTACATAGTGGCAGAATCAACCTTTCTGTAAACACATCCAGTTACTTTTTTTTCCAAATCTTTTTCTTAAAAGCTAGTTTTCCACATCACTTCTCAGCTACAATCTCACTACCATAAACAAGGAACATGTAAAAACTAAGAGTACTCACTTCCATACAAACCAGCAAGCTGCAGTTGCAGAAGTGAAGTTTTATCTCTTCTTGTAGCAAAAAAAAGGAAAAACTCAGTGCAGTCAGCCGTATCTGGTGGACAGGAGAGACAGAGGATGAGGAGCTATTTTCAAGGTAAAATGCCATTAGTTATACTGCCTAGATCTAAGTCCCAGATGCAGAGGGAATGCATTTCCCACTAATTTTCTTTTTTTTCAGCTCACAGCCTCTCACTTGTTTTTTAAATTAATTTTTTGGCAGTAACATAACTCCTGGAATCCTGCCATTTACTGCTTTAAATATTGCTCTTGAAAAGAGAGAGGGAGGCAGGGAGAAAGGAAGGGGTAGAGGGAGTATGAAAACCTAATGGAGCCGATTGCAAGGATACATAACTAACATTTTTTTCTGCAGAGATAATATGTACTTTATTTTTCTGATGAGCCCTTTTTTATGTTAGGCCCTGTGGGAGAGAAGATGACTGTTTAGTAGAGATTACTGGGTATTTCAAAGTAGCAACAGGACAGCTAGGCACAATTAAACATATTGGTATTTTATGGGGTTTCCATAAAAGAAGACTGTCTGTGTAACATGATCATTCCTTGAATCTTTAAAGCATGAAATGTTTATAGTTAAAAAGATGCAATCATGGAAACACAGCCATATTAAAGTAAGGTAAAGATTCTTCTTATTTTGGGTTTAATGGTTTCACAATGCTGAAGAAATGCCTCAGCAAGATGCGCCAACTAGTCTGTATTTGTCCCTGACAGTGATTTGGGCTAGGTCTCAACCCATTTTCATTATTATCCCCTTTCAGCCAGCCTTGGGTCATCTAGTATTGGAATAGCTTCTCTCTGCCCACTTCCTTGGTTTCCCATGGACCCTCTGCTGCCCTCATCTGGTGCCGGGCAGCGGCCCTGTGCAAGCTGGGTGACCATCTTGTAGCACGATCGGGACTGGTGCCGGCTCTTGTGGCATTGTTTCCTGGAGGATGCAGCGTACAACATTATGGAAGGCTCTCTCTATGCCTATGGATCACTGCAAGTTTGAAAAGGGTAGATATAAATCAGTTCAAGTGTGGAAGAGATATTTCTGGTCTTTCTGCACTTTCTGCTTCAGTGGGGAGACCTTGGAAGGGAGGATGTGTGTTGGCATCTTACTGATAAAAGCCAGGAGTGTACATGCCAGCCACTGTGATATAGTGATGGTGGTGAGCTACAGTATTAACAGTCAGGAAAAGATAGGGGTGTCACCATCAGTCACTGCACTGTGCGTACCTGGAGTCAGAGTCCCTGTCCTTCCTCATATTTTGTTTCCCGTTGTAGGGCTTTGCCAACTGCTGGCCAGGTCCTTGGCAACTGCCTGCACTGCCATGCTGCTCTTCATTCAGCTCATCAGCTTCCTCTCCTAAAAACAGCCTCCTTTCAAGTAACACTGATGTGGGCTTCCTCTTTATTATTTTCTGCTGTAATTAATTCATTCAGCTTTTCCCTAGTTGATTTCAACTGAAGCCGTGGTTGGGCTAGCCAGCTTCCGGGTGCTTGGAGAGGAAATGCATAATTTACCTTTGTGTAGCACTGAGTAACAAGATAACCACCTCATGGTCCATTTTTTGTGATTGAAGAGGAAAAGGCAAAAAAAAAAGAGGGGCCGAAAAAGATTATTGTTAAAGGATAGAAATGTTTTTTGTCTGAATATATTGCACCACAGACATCCTGATATTCTCAAGGAGGATATCTTTAAATGGATACCGACAGTTGATTTATGCTTGGGTACTGAGCTGTTTTTGAAGCAACATATGTGTAAAAGAAAATGTGAAAGATATTATGGCATAATATAAAAGGAACTGTTGTTTTCATAAGTGACCACATGGTTTTAAAATTTAAGCATCTCCCTGCAATTTTGAAAAACAATAACATCATGCTGTTGCAAAAGACTTACTGAAATGATGCTGGGGAGACACAGAAGTAAAACTTACTGTCTACATTGTTCTGCAGAAGGGGGAAAGAGACTGTAGGTTATCACACAGTGCAGCCTCTGCTCAAAGCAGTCCTCACCACATTCATCTGCTTCAATTGCACTGTTCATCTCAAAGAACTAAAGAGTGCATTTTAAGGTGATGGCTTAAATGTGCTTTTAAACAGCAGAGTACTGCAGGCTGTGAAGCAGCACAAACCTCCC
Organism: Eulacestoma nigropectus; assembly: GCA_013397775.1. Lineage (NCBI taxonomy): Eukaryota > Metazoa > Chordata > Aves > Passeriformes > Eulacestoma > Eulacestoma nigropectus. The sequence continues at coordinate 519,161 of VZTE01003043.1, forward strand.
TTGGAGGTCAGTCAATGGGCAGGTATGGACCATGCATAACTAGCAGAAATAAGTCATTGCTCATATTTTTTGTGTCTCAGTTGCTGATGCTACCAAAAATGTAGCAATTAGAGCTGATAATGGTGAATGAGGACTAGCCTTTTGTCCACCAAAGTCTGTAAATTCGTGTTACCTGCCTGGACTGTTGGAAGGAGGCAAGTTTCCAGCACTGCAAGTAGTGCAACATAGGAAGAGCAGAGCAGTGTTGTGAAAGTGGTGATGCAGAGGCCCACTGACTATGAGGTTGGGAGATTTTCCGTGGACAAGGTGTAGAGGAGTGGCTGGACTGCCTTAGTTGACTTCCTGGAATGTATCTGCTGGTCTAGCTTTTCCCCAAAAGGAACCATTTGGTGACCTCAGAGACTGCTCTTGCCATGGTGAATCAATAGGTGGAAAGTGGCAGTGCTCTCCTGACCTTACCTAAAGCACTGATGGAAAAGACATCAAAATGTTCAGCTTAATGGGAGTTGAGCATATGGTCCCAAGGGCAGAGGGGTCCCTGCCTCACAGCAATCCCTGCTCCACCCTGTCCCCCATCAGATCCTGCCATTCATGTGTTGCAGAGCCCATCCCCACAGCCCTGTGGATAACTGTTTTGCTGCTGGTAAAAAACGGTGACATTTATTTCACAACTGCCTGTTACTATATGTGTGCAGCCTCCTCCTTATCTCTGTGGCATTTTTTAAATTCCCAGCATTGTACCCTGCTCAATTGCTCTCCCAGGCATCTCACATAACTCTGTGCCTCCCTGCCATGCAATGTTACTGTATGTCTGAGGGAAATTCTGGAACAACCTTAATATTCTATCTGAGAAGCAGCTGCTGGTCTCAGCAATTGTCCTAAGGAATGCTTTATAGTCGATCTGCATCCTGATGTGTCTAATATTTCTGAGGACAGCATAAGTCCGATCTGTATGTCTCTGGATAATACTGTATTGTCAGAGACTTCCACCTTTTCTTCTTCTGCAGACAGAAAGTGCATGTTGCTGGAGAAGGCAAGCCTTTCAATTAAGTTCGCCAAGTGTGTGTTTCAGTTTTAGGATCATACCAGATGTGCTTCAGAAAATTGAATATTTAAGGATTTGGGGTTTTTTTACAGAGCTCTGTTAAGGGATTAAAAAATATTGGCATCATTAAAACAGGCAAGGAAACACTTATTAGGCTGTCAAAAAGTGCTGCAGCCCCAGATAAATCCACTTTTGCTTTGCCCAAGACACTACTTTCCTGTAACTCGGGGAGCTGTCAATGGAAGAGTCACCATGACAGCTGGAGTGCAAGGGTGAAATGGCAGGCTCCCATTTCACCTTTAAAAAGAACGTAGGCAAGCATATGTTGGGAATTATGTCCTTAGTGATTCCTACCATTCAAATGGAGCAGGGCATCCAGTCTCCTTGGAGTTTCCTACTATCGCTTTGGGTTTGTGACAGCTCTAATGAGGTAAATACAGACACATTGAGTCACATCAGTTAAAATCCAAGCCTAAAGTTTAAAAATTGATACTGGGTTAAAATGCTGATTCTAAAATGTTTGGTACTAAAAAAAAAAAAAGAAAAAAAAAGAAAAAGATTGCTTGTGAAAGAACTTTTGCTTCATGCACAGATTCCAGGAGTAAGATCTGTAGAAAATAGTTTTATTTTTCTATTAACATAGTATTAGTCAAAAATACTTGATCAATTAACACTTGCTTTTCACAATTGCTCTTCATAATGAGAATCTCTTTTAAAGAAGAAAAAGGTGTAAAGGGCAAAATAACTGACTTAAGAAATAGCCTAGCACCTTTGTCTTTCATAACATTATGCTTGTAAAAATCTGCTTTGTGTTATATCTGTTCTGGGACAAGGCAGTGCAGAAGGTTGTAAGGGAAAATCTTGTGTTGTACATGGTGGAGAAAAAACCTTGAAAAAACCTCTATACAGTGAAACTGGAATGTAGAGACTGTTAAACTGGATTATGTCCATCCTCCATCTAGTCTAGCATCCCACATCTGAGAGCTGTCAGTGCCAGATGCTTCAGACAAAACTGCAAGAAACTTGCAGACATGGGATTGTCTAGATTACTGATAGTTATAGTTTTGCTAAAGCTCTGAAGAGTATGTTTTAATACCTCTTCCAAAATGCTTGTCCTTGATGTTTTCAAGGTTTACACAAGCATCTAGCCTTTTCTGGTAGCCTTAGGGTCTGCCTATGGGAACAAATCCCAAGGTTTAATTTCATCTCGCATGAAACATTTTTTTCTGTACCATTCTGATCATTCTGTTTCATATAAACCTTCTTGTGAGGGAAGATAAAGAGCAGAAGCTCTTTACATAATTTCTTTCTACAAGCCAGTGCTCTACATGCATTTTATACTGCCCTGCTTTTTGTCACAGCTATGAGATGAAAACTCTGAGCCTTAAAACTAGAAGAGAAAAAAAAAAGATTCAGGAGGGCAAAATTGCTCGTATTTTTACTGGGTTGAACTATTTGAAGCAGACAAGTATTTAAGTATTCTTCTAGAATAAAACTTAAATTTGTAAAAGTGAAGTACAAAATTGTGAGTCTTTGCTCAGTAGCAGTTTATAAAATTTTGAACATTTGGCTTGGAATTTTTTTTCCTTTCAAGAATCTGACAATGCAGTAAACCTCTTGTTGATTGAAACTTGATAGCAATAACTTTTTGTTTCAGCTTTGCTTCATATGTAAAAAATGCAAGAGGATTTGGTTTTGGAGGGGAGAAGAGCTGCTGTAGACCAGAACGTTTGATATTTTGTTAAAAGGGATTTTAGTATTGTGTCTTCCACATTTCTTCAGAATAAAAAGTAGTTTAAGAGGGAGAGGCAAAACCAGTGCATATACTATTTATATGCTTGGAGGTCAGTTAACCTCTCTTAGCCAAATGGCTAAGAGAATGACAAAGAGTGAAGAGAGAATGAGATGTGTGTGGAAGTTTTCACATAGATAAGTGTTCTTGATATACTTGCAGATCATTTCTAGAGCATCCAGATGTTCAAAATACAGCTGTATGAGGAATTCTCACTGCCACATACAGTTAAATTATAATGCTTACAACTCTTGTGGTTTGAAAATGTGTTTTTGTTGTTGCAGGGGGAGGGGAAGAAGGGAGGATGGAGATTTTTATTTTTGGCAGGATGCCTTTACAGTGAATAGAAGAACAAAGAAACTAGGAAAAGTAACAAAACAAAAGCAGTCAACAAGACAGAACTGAATAAATAAAAACTTAGATACTTCTCTTTTTTTTTCTGACATTTTTCTTGAAATTGTGTCAACTATTGTAAACTTTTCTCTAGTTATGCAAACAGCTCAGTAAAACTGAAGCTGTTTAGACTGGATCTGCATATGTTTGGGAAGTCAAACTATCAAAATCTTGTTGTTAACACTTTTCTGAATGATACGTACTCCCAAGGGCACTGGCTGCATCTTGGACTGGATGGTGAAGCCATCTAGGCGTATGACAACACTGCTTTTAGAAACAGGAAAGAGAGATCTCTAAAGGTGCTGACCATCTGATATGAAAAAACAGGGACATTTAAAATCTGGAAATTGGATTGCACTCCTAGAAGCCTGTAATTGGTTTTCTTCATGTTGTTTGTACTTCTGTGAAGTAAAATTCCACACATTTTTATTGCCTTTATTTCAGCTTAGGTTCTACTTGATCAAAGACAGCTTTGCTTTCATCCAAGTGTGGATTCTCTGAGGGAGACAAACCATATTTGTTGTCCAGATTCTACTGACCCATGCAATATTCAGTAATGCTCTTGTGAGCATATAACAAATGGAAATCAAGAAAGAGTCCTGATTTCAATGTTAAAAGCCCATGTCTGTCCCCCAAAGAAAGTAGGTAAAAAAAAGTGCTACTTCATACCTCTTCCCTCGATTTACTGTTGTACTAAACCAGCTTTAGCTGCTGGGAGCATTCGTATTAAAAAATTGAAATGTTTACAGTATGGTAAGTAATAGTTTCATGGGGTATGAAGAATATTTTAAATAGTTAAAATAGTTAAATATTTAAAATAGTTTTAATAGTTAGCTTCATTTTTGCACAGTCTAGAAAGGATATATAAACTGTTTTGACATGTCCAGGTGCTTGTTTTAGAATCACAGTCTTTCCAGACATTACTCAATCCACCTGACATTGGAGAAGTAGGATTTGTCACTAGTTCCTGATATAATGTGTTTTCATGCTGAATTCAGAAACTCTTAACTCTATTAATGTTGAGTCATTCATGCTAAAAATATTTTTTTTTCCACTGCCCAGTCTATTCCAGTAGACACTACTCAAGGGAGAATGTGCAACCTGATACAAATGGAAGAGGTTGGGAGTGGAGCCGTTAGGGGATCCCTCCACTGGTAATTTTTAACCACTCTACCTCGAGGAGAACCTTATTGTTTCAGACATTTACAGTTCTGTCATTGTTAAGAAGCAATTTTCCATGCTGGTTTATGGGAATTCATTAGAGGTTATTAGTGAGTAAAGACTGTGTTCCTGCTCTCCTTCAAAACTGCCCACGTGTGCTCTTTCAACAAATTATAGTTAAAGTGGTTTAGGTCAGATCCATTAAAGGCAATTCTTGATTTCCAGGAAGTCAGATCTTGTCTTACTACGCAAAAGTTTTCCTTAGTTATGTTACAAAGTCATGGAGAAGCTGAGGCTGTCCCTGTGGCAGCAGAGGGGGTTGGACAAGACAACCTCCATAAGTGATCAAACACTGGCACATGAGGATTATTGCCTGAGGACAAGAGGCTTCTTCCAGTTGACAAAAGAAGGTCTCATCTGCCTCTTCATTACCAAGTGGTTCACAGCCAACATCACCAGAATATTGCACACATTGGTTTATTGACTAATCCTAATTTATGAACTCTCTGTTGGTGATCGTGTGTCATCACCACTATCCCTTGTCATTCCCTGTTTAAAGCTCTCTGCTCAAGGTTGGTCTGCCTATATGACATGACATCTCAATATCAATGTTGCAATCATAGTTTTAACTACTGCTAAAACAGGTTGAGGTAAGCCCTGGATTTCATTTTAGCTCCTAACATGAAACTCTACTCTGCTTTATATTTACACTCATCTGGGCCTCTTATGCTCATTTCTTAATGAAGGTAGATGTAAAAATACATGATGTTCATTAAAAAACCCATTACTTCATCAACAAAAAATGTTGACCTCTGAGGTGAGTCAGTGGGACTGTTGATTTGAATGACCCTTTTGCTGTAAAATGCTAATGCTTGGGTGGATTTTGCATCAGTTCTGGTGGTTAGAGAGAGCAATCTGTGAATATATTGATACTGAAATTGGTCATATAGAAACTTTCTAACAGTTTTGAGTATTAGAAAGCAGGCATTCGTTATTGCAGCGTGCTGGTCACTTAGAGGATCCTTCCTCTAATCGAGTGTGCCAAGTGTCAGGTAAACAGAGTTTTATCATACACACTGATTACATATTCAATAGCTATCCCCACTTCCTTCACTTTATTTGACATAGTGGCACCCCTGATTGGAAGTCCTTATATGATTCTTTGGGATCTGTCTTCAATGTCCACTGTCCTTTTTTAGGTGTCTGTTCCTGCTTTTGAGTAAGCTCAGTATCATTGTGTTGCATAGCTTCTGCTCTGACAGCCTTGCAGAGCTGAGCTGGCACCCTGCTTGTGTTTTGCATGACTTCTGTTTCCCTAAGTTACATCCTTTATCTGTTTTTCCAAGGCTGTGCTGTTCTGTTCTACTGTCCTTGATAAGAGTAAAATATTGTTCTGTTCTACTATCCGTATCAAGTGAATAAAATGCTGTTCTGTTCTAGTGTTCTTATCAGTATGGGCATGTAGGAAGAGGTATAGGATTTCCCTCAAACAACTGTATCACTGTAGAAAGGATTTATCTTTCATTCAATGTGAGGGTTTTGGCTTAATCAGATGTAGGACTTTGTGAAGTCATTTTCTCTCTTTATTTCTTTTTTTTTGTCCCCTGAATGAAGAGTCTTTAAGGTCACAAATGGTGAAAGGAATTTATGCATGGAACTGACTTTCTTATTCTCTACTCTCTCTGGAAAAAAGCGTTGCAAGAGCATTCTTCATGTCAAGCCTTTTCATGGCTTGACATCCCCTCCAGTTTAATCTCCTTAATCATCATTTGATTTTGCAACCACTTCCTGCTAAGGCAAAGAAAGTATCTCTTCCCTTTCCCAAAGAAAAGATTTCCTTTGTTGTTTTTGTTTTGTTTTTTTCTTTTTTTTTTTTTAACAGGAAATCAAAATTACTGTGCTCTTGTAGACCTAGCTACTCTGCTTAGCTTGGACTTGCTGTGTCTATTATGAACCATCTACTATGAACCCTCTGCTGTGCTGCCAGAGAAACGAGGCCTGTGTGCTCCACACCAGGGCAAGGATGAGCATAAAACCAACAACAGCAGCAGCAGCAAAAAAAGCAGAGAAACCTCACATGACAGGCTTCTGGAGATCACCATTTCTTCATGGTGTGGGGGAATGTTATATGGCTTGTTACAGGACATCTGCACGGTAGACTGGTGGCCACTCCTCACCGTCTTCAATGTGAGTGCAGGTCTGGCTGAGGTACACTGTCCTGAGCTGAGGTGTCACCCGCAAGCTTGGGAGCTCAGAGGGACCTCTGCAAGCATGATGGAGAAAATGAGCTGCTTGAAGCAGAGCCTCATGTGAATGGCAAAACAATTCCTAATGTGTGGGGGGTGTTTGCTGTTGTTTTAATGTCTTTTTCGTTACTGCAACTTTACAGCTTTTCCACAGTCAGCATTGCAGCTGCCAGCAGTTTTTAATGTGAAATGCTTCTGATTATGGTCAGTGTCAGCAAATACAGTGTCTACAGCCTGTCTGTAGTGTTTCCGAAAATATGTTGGCTTGGACAGAGGACTAATGGGTCAAAAATGCTTCCTGAAGTTGTGATGGTAGGGAGGGCTACAGATGGTGTATCATGAGATGCTGAAATGAACCATTCACTTAGTGGGGGGAAAAGGAGGGTCTGGTAAAGGTGATGATGTCAAGAAGGTTCATGATAGATAGCCACCATGATTTTTTGCAGAGCTGAAACTGTCCCCTGCATTTTGCTCCCATGGTTCTTTTTGAATAGGCAGGTAGATATGCCAGTCCCTGTCCTCTGCAGGACTCCCAGGAGACCTGGGAATGGGGAAGGCAGAAAAGGGACCACTGGTCCCTTCCCCGAGGAGTTAGGATCTAAATCCTTGCTCTCCCAAAGACATCTCTCCATCAGTGATGTCTCAGCAGATCCTGAGAGTGAGTAAGAGTACAGGTGGGAACATATAAACAGATATAAACTTTCACAGTTACATTAGGTGCTGTTTAGCCATGGTTCAGGTTTCACAAACAAAAAAGCAGGCTGTAATCCACCCACCTGGGTGTCTCAGGCCAGCACAACCAGACACACTGAAAGGGACAGAGCTGGCTAATGTAGGAGGGAGATGGGGCATTCAAGAGGAGCAGACATCAATAAGCAGGGAGGAGGTGGGAAGGGACACAGGACTAGGGAGGTGATGGTGCAAGAGGGGACAGGAGGTTTGGATCAGCCCCTGTGGGAGAAGAGGTACAGGCCTGAACATGTGGGATGGCAGAGCACACAGCATTTGGATTCATCTGGGAGACCTGAACTGTTCTGAAGCCAGGCCCTGAGTTCTGCATCCTTGTATGATGCTACACTGTATTGAACACTGATGTTCAATCCCTATGTGGCATTTAACCTATGGATCTCAAAGCAAGCCCTTGAACGAGGTACCAAGCTCCAATTATCCAAAAAGGGTGAAGGGAGGCTAAACAGCTCACCTCTGGAACAGAGCTAAGGTTCAGCCTCCAGCCACCCACTGCCTAAGCTATATCTAGACACAGCTCTGTGGCCGTAGTCACTGAGGGCCCCAGGAACAGCCCTCACAGCTGTTACCATTTGATTCTTGTACTTGTTTCCTGTTCCTCCCCTCCTCTGCTAGCACTTGCTCTTGGACAGAATTGGAGACAGAGTGTTGGGCTAGTTCACTACATAGACAGGAGCTCTGTTCTTGCGTCTTTGTACACAGAGAGATTTAACTACAGTCATAGAGGAGACATATGCATAGCTGCCATCAGCTTAAGGAGGTCTGCTGCTTGCCATGTATATCTCCCGAAGTCCTGCCGTAGTGCACTCCATGAGGCTGAGAGGTGCCAGGCACAAGGAATCTCACTCAGCATGCCCAGTGACGCTGGGACAGTGGAACCCCTGTTTTCAGTGCAATCTCCATCTCTAGGAAGATATTTGCCATGAAATAACTGTTTCTTCCCATCTGTTAAGGAAACTTACCAGTCTGACCATCCAGGAGCTGCTCTGGCAGTCACAGTCCCACCACCATAGGCTGTCACTGCTGAGATTGCAGCCCCTTCAGAGCAGGCAGCTCCAGTGACCTGACGGGAGCCCAGCACGGCTGCACACCCCACTCTCACGCAGTCAGACCAGGTTTCCTTACCTGTTTGAGCCCAGGTTTCCCATGGCAGAGTCTCAGATGTCTCATTCCACAAAGCCATTTATTCACAGCGTGGTAACACAGAAACAGCTCGAGCTGGTGCCTCTGAGGACAACCCACAGAAAAGGAACCCCTGATCTTTTATACCCTCACAGTCCAGGCATGGGAAAGTCTCAGCTCTTCCTCCTGAGTCTTCAGCTCCTGCTGTGTCTTTGAGTGTCTGGTGACCTGACAGGTGCCACAGGTCCCTGTGCCCTTTGTTATACAAAGAGTCATCACCAGTTCAGTGCTTTTGCCTCAGGCTCAATCTGCACCTTCTCACTGCAGCTGCACACTGAACTGTCTGCACTACATGTATTCCTGTACACCATCAAGGACAACCAAGGTGTGAAGCAAAACATGGCAACCTCTATCCCATTAACTGTCATGGGCTTTCAGACACACATGAAAAATCACCTCTAGTCCACCCACTACAGCTAGTTCAACATATCATATGTGTACACCTGTCTTCTACCGCCTATCTAGTTGTATTTATCTTTGCCTGATGATACTCTGCTGTGTCTCCCACGTGTGCTGGAAGCAGCAAACAATGTAAAAAAGAATGAGATTCAGTCAAGAGTTGTCCTCCTACCCATGAGCACTCTTTCTTTCTTCTCTGGTTCTCATATGGCTTCAAAAAAACCCTCTCCAGTGGTGGCTTCCTCCATCTTCTTTACCTTATATGATTACTTCCTGGAAATTCAAAGGAACAAAGTGATGCATAGGTCAGCACAGGGCAAGTAAGACTCACAGAAAGACTGTATATATTTTTATTAAGGGATAATAAAAATCCTAATCCACCTTGCAATTATTTGTCTCATTTCTACTAATAAAAATGTACATTAATATGTTTCACTATTCTCCTCTTCATCACGTACTCTTCAGGTGCCTATGTAACACACTTGTGATCGGTGCCTTTTTGCCATCAGACTGGATAATGTTTCAATACATATTAGAAGATGATTCTGTCCTGAAGGAGCTTGTACTGCAAATGTGTGAGAAGGTGGTGGGCAGAACCTTTGTTATCCTTCAGTTACAATGAGAACCTGAGACAGAGCAAGAGTCACCCAAGAAAGTGTTTTTGCCTCATTGTCCTGAGGTCCTATGTCAGCAGCTCCGAGGAGGGACTGCCCTAGCTTCCCATGCCAGCTGTTGCCAGTCCTTTCCTGGGCTAGGGTTCCCTCCAGGCCTGTGGGTCATAAATATCTGTTAGCCTTGCTGCCTGTGATAAGAGGAGCTCTGTGACTGCACTGTTACAGTTTCTCAAAGAGAGACAAGAGTCCCAGGACCATGAACAAACACCACCCTGATGCTCCTGCTCATGAGATTTGTGGTCTGGAACTCTATATGAATTACTCTCTGCTAGTCATCCCACTTCTCCCCTTCTTGTGGTTTCTGCTCCCACCCAACCAAAATTAATCTTCCCAGTAGCAGGAACCTGAATAATTATCACTGTAACGGCAGCAAGACACTCGGTTGCTCTGGGTAGAGTAAACCCCTCAGAGACGTGTGTAAGTAGAAGACAGCTACATGGCAGATGTTTATATATATGCACACATGCACATATACACACACACTCTCTCTAATGTCTTGACACGTGGAGAGCAGCTACACATGCAGCACACTTTGTATTGTACATCAACTTCAAACATAGCCCAAATCAACCGTGGAAATGGCAGCAATTATGGTAAGCTGAAACCAAACAAACTGCAGCAACCTAATAGTTTCAATGGCAGGCAAAAATGTCCCTCATCGCCCAGCTGCAGGGGCTGATAGGAAGACAAGCCTCAAGGCAGCTTATGGTTTCCTGGCTGTCATCAGCTATCAGCTTGGATACTTGATATAATGACTAATCAGTACTTGAACTGATGGAAGTGACCTTAAAACATACCAGGGAGGCGAAAATTTACGCAATATGCACTGGGCAGTGGAAATGGTTGTTGGAATACATTTACATGTATTTAAATGTTTGTACATGTTGGGGTTTTAGGAGGTC
>VZTE01003044.1:0-57607 GCA_013397775.1 Eulacestoma nigropectus
GCTTTTATTCTATGAAGTGCTTGCTGCACCACTTTTTTTTTTCCCCACAGGTTTTCAGTGGGGTTTCCTCTGATTGGTTGTTCAGCAGAGGGAGTGAGAAAGTGCTTTAAAAAAGTTTTGCAAGAGTTGCAGTCTGTGAATTAGGCTTATGAGTTGCCTTTTTTTTTTTTCCTTCAGGGTTTTAGTAGGCTTCTGCTTTTTGCCCTGGAGTGTGGAGGGCTGTGAGCCCTCAAGGTAGGAGCCTTTTGCACTCCCCTGGAGGAGCCAGAGATAAGCAACCTTCTTCGGGTCATGGTGACCTCCCAACATGCCTTGTTTCTTCATGGTAATAGCCTGTACCCTGTTGGCTAATGAGCTTCCACCCCACCCCCTGTTTTTCCCATATAAACCCCTGCTTATAACCCTGACAACAGGGAGCTCTTGACCCTGGCCTCCCCTTTGCAGGGTGGCTGGACAATAAAGGCTACTTCTGTGGAATTGCCATACAAGGCTCCTGTCTCTCTGTCCCCAGGTTTGCCTTGGGTGATTTCACAAAGAGCTGAATCACAAGAGCTGGAATCACTTGTACCTGAGAAATTGCTACACTTGCTGAAATCACCTGTCGCCCAGGGAGGCTGCCAGTGCCCCTGGAAGGGCTGTTCCCTGCGGGACGCTCTCTCTAGGAAGGTCGTGGTGTACCAGTGCTGACCAGCACCGAACCCCTCGGCACTGGAGCAGTTCGCCTTATCAGTTTGTTCCTTTTATTCCAGTGATTTTCTTTTTAGACATAATCGAATTTGGCAGCAAGCAATGCCATTGCCTAAAGCCATTTTTAGTAGCTAATCACCCCTTTAGTAGCCAATCATCTTTTAGAAACCAATTGTTTCCTATCCCAATTTTTTTTTGTATCAAGTCCACCTCAGGGGTAGGGAGGCAACTAATAAATTAACTGAGGAAGGATAACAAATTATATTCCCCTAAAGTTCTCCTGTGGCCCCCACAGAGGAAGCTGCATGATAAATACCTAGGCCTGCACAGGGACAACACCAGCCCCACAAGGCAGCAGGTGCAGAATTGGCCTCAGGATCAGAACCTGCCAATTCCAGTTCCCCACAACAAACCACAGACGAGTGGAGGGGGTTCCCCATAAGACAGGAACTGCACAATTGGCTTCAGGTCTGAAACCTGACAATTCTGGCTTTTCACAGCAAAACACACAAAAAGCACAGGGGCGTGGGTCCTCTCCAAACAGGAGCTTTAGGCTCTGCACAAAACCCCACGTAGACAAAGAAATTAAATCCCTAAATCCATTTACCATAATTTCCACAAATCTCTCAGAGAAAGATGTGTTCAAACTTCTAAGCCTACAGAAGAAACCACAATTTCCACAACCCCTTGAATAATCAAAGATCTTTTTGACAATTTCCCCCCTTTAGGGATAAAATTCAAAGTGGATTGAGAGACCCCTGTATCTACCAGGAAGCACACCTTCTCTTTATCTGGGCCCACCTTAAAATATAACAAGGGATCCAGTGTGGTGGTTCCCTGCTATAATGGGAGTCTCTGACACCCCTAACAATCCGTCTCCATTATCTTCTGGACTTCCTCCTCCTGAGGATCCAGCTGTCTCTGCGGACAGTCCCACTTCCATGTCTCTGTCCTGCAGATAGCACTGATTCCTTCCCACTTGCTGTTTGGGTCAGCTCTCCCCTGCTGAGGAGGGAATGCCTCTGCCACATCCTTGTGGCCGACTCAGTCCCTTCTATCCCAGAGGACCCCTTTGGTCCTGTGGTTTATCCCTCTGGGGCCATAAAAACTCTGCCATCACCTTTGCCTTTGCCTTTTCTCATTCCTTCTTATATACACTTGCTGTACCTTTCTCACCAGTTCATCCAGGGGCATATTCTGCCCTTTCTCTAGTCCCCCCTGCTACTGCCTGTGGATACTCATTCTCCCACAGCTCAAAATCATTCGTTTCTCCAGTGAAGCAAACAAAATCCTTAAAAGAAAATCCTAATCCTTCCACATACAATCTGCATTTCCCAGATATTCCTTCTTCCTCCTCCTTGAGCTCACTCTCTTTATCACACATTGTATACTAGAGCCAGTCTCTGTCCTGCTGCAGTGTCCAAACGGCTCCTCCCACCCGGCACTCCTGGTGGGCACAGCCGGCTGGGGCGTCCCGCAGCCTCATGGGAGCCAATGGCCACTGCTGCCCCTGCCTGGGGGTGATGCGGTCAGGCACTGCCCGGCCGTGAGCCCCGGCTGCCCCATAACCCCCACAGGCCCTCAGCCCGTGGTCCCGGTCCCGCACCTCTGCACCCAGTCCTGCCACTCCTTGCCTCAACCATATTTCTCTACACTCCCTTTCAACTAATTTTTTTTTTTCCTCAACATATTAACACTATTTGTCCATCTCCTGTTGTCAAGACCCCTTCTTGACTCCCCTTATTGCCCCCTCAGGGCATCCATGTCTTTAATTACTCCTGGGAGAATGTGTAAACTAACTCCATGTTCTTCCAAGGGATTCTTCAGAGATATTTTGGGATCATCATCCCTTTTGCCGGGGCCCCTTCCTGGCTTTACTTTTGCAACCCTCCATGGGTGCCCTCTCAGGTTTACTCCCCAAAGATCACATTTTACTCACCAGTGAGACTTTCAGTGGTCCTTCCCTGTGGACTCTTCACGGACCCCCCTGGTCCACCACTCGGCTCTCTCCCGGACAGTCTCGGGAACTCAATCAATCGCCTGGTGCCAGCCACCACCAAGGGGAGCTGATCACTGAAACTGGGTGAGGCGCGCCTTCAGCTCCGCTCGCTGCCCGCCAACTCCGGACAGTGGAAGTATCCCATAAAAGGGCCCTCAAATTGTCAGGAAAATTAATCCACAAACACCAGAGGTTTATGTCCAAAAAGGAGACAGAGGAGTCCTGTTACTACATTCGATTAAAGGGAGAGGCCATGGGCATTTCCCCTGGGGTCTCTCAGATTTTTAGAGGACGCAGCCTCCTTTTTATTCTAATTTCCCGGCCATATTTCCCTCTCTCTTTCCCCATTGGCTGAGGTACTTGAGAGGTACAGACTTCCCGGAACGCCTAATAGAGACCCCCTTCTAATGTAAACCCCCCCTTTTTCTTTTCCTACGCTTCCGCACAGTTTACTTCTTTCATCTCTCAGTGTCTATTTTTACCTACCAGCAGACCCACAGTTTGCTTGTAAAGAAAAATCTCTCTCATTCCTTTCACCTAGTTTGGTAGTTTGTTTTTATTTGTTTTTGTAGTTTGCCTAAAGATTGTAACTTTCATTTTATAATTTAGCTTTACTTACTTGATTTTGCTTAAACTTTGTAATTTTCAATCTACAGTTTAATTTTACCATATAACTGACATTCATAGCTTTGTTTTAATTGCTGTTTAGACTAATAGCTCATTGATTACAAGGGACTGAGAAGATGAGCAAACCTCGCCAGCTGTGGCTTGATTACAATGACCTAAGACCTTCAGAACACTAAATTAGTAGAAACATGTCCAGTTAAAAGAAACCTGGATTCCACTTGGCTACAGCTAATTGCATAAATCTCATGTTACCAATATAAAGGTGGACAAGTCAACACAAATGGACAGCATATGTGCAAGCATGGAAGTTCAAGAAGAGGACATGATGAGGAAGATGCTGAAATCATATAAAACACCCTGACAACCCTAAAACCAAAGGGATGCAGTTCTGAACAACAGACAGTAGATGACAATCTTGTTCCACGGAAACATAAAGGAGCAAAAATCCAAGAAATTTTAAATTACCTACCTATTATGAACCAAGGGGGACAGACTTTAGGCATTGTTTGGGGAATTCTTTGAATATTACAATGTATATAAAACTGCGGGAACAGTGCTTGAGCGAGCATGCTTATGAAAGGGACAACCCTAGCACATTCCCGGTACCGAATAAAGGAATGCTTTCTTAACAGTTTATACTGTTAGGGATTTTCTTTAAATCAATACAATTTTCATTTAAAATATCCAGCTGTTTGTAACTGTTCTGGAAATAATTACTGTTTCTGGACTGAAACTGCTGTTCTGCTTCAAATATCAGAAGCCCTTGTGCTAGGGAGGTCTATAGTCCTCAAACAGAGCCCCACAGGTCAGGGTGGTGGTTCCCTTCTGTGCTGGTGTGACTGCACACAAGACATGCAGGTTCCTCAGAGGGTGTCTTCCAGGGAACACTTCTTTTGATGGATCAAAGGTGTTTTGAATGATCTCCTTAGAATAAATGCAGGGAAGTCTGAGGCTGATCATGTTGCACATGTATTTTGGAAGGTGATTTGTTATGTTGGTCTGTGGGTCTTCTGGAAGTGGTTGTAGGTTGCTGTTTTTATTGTAGCTGCAATAGCAAGAGAACTGATGCTGGGGTAGGAGCAGCTCAGAGATGGATGCAGAAATAATGTGTGTTTCACAGCACAACACATTGTTTCATATTGTCACTTCACTGACTGAAAGAGCCAGGGTTGGCTGTCATGTGTGAGGGTGCTATGGTGAAGGATACTTTGGGTGAGGTGGCAGATAAATTTGGGCTGGAAATCTGAATGTCAGCTCCCTTCTGAAGGTCTTTAAGGCAGGCTGACTTGCCAGCTGCCTGTGGAGTGTAGGCAGGCAGGCAGGCTTGCAGCAATGGGGTTGTCAGTAGGGTCATGTGGAAGTGATGCAGTTCATAGATCAATTCTAGTGGGATTTGGAGGAAATGGGGTCTTAAGCAATGAGGTTTGAAGGTCTATTAGACAATTGGCCATTCTTCAGTGAAGGCATCATGAATGCTGCATCTTTGAGTGTGTTTTACCAGTGTGCCCAGCATAAGTAAAGACCACCAAGGGTTCGTGCCACCCCCATGGCTCCAGCACTCTATTGGTCAGATTAAAGCACTAGGCCCTGCTTAGCACCACTCTCTCAGCTCTTAAAACCCGCATAAACTACTCCCATTAGGGCGTGACTGCTAGGATGGCAACATATACTGGGAGATGAGCCATCAAAAAGTTCTTTCTAAACCACAGATTCAATCCCTGTGTCCTTTTCCCTTCAATACCTTATCAAAGTGAATGAGATCAAAACTAAGGAAAGGATTGGCCTGCTGCAAAATCACATCAAGCACTGCAGCTCACAGTTCAGCTAAGACCAACAGGTGACCTGCCTGCACCTTTTTCTCTCCAGAAATGGGAACCTGGGGTCACTTCACTCGCAGTACCTGGGCACCTGCTGTTGGCTTGGCCTGTAACTTGCTGAGCTTCCTCTTGTCCTGGAGGTGATGGAGACAGGGGTCTCAGCAGGGTGTGTTTCCTCACTTTAGTCTGATGTTTTCATAAATCTGTGTAAAGCAGAAGTCTGGGATGCAAAGAAGACAGAGTGCTGAGGACTGTCCTTGACTTTACCTGCCTCCAAATCTTTCTAAAATCTTTTTAAAACAAAGTGTTTTAAAACACCTCTTCTGTGAGGGAAGGCTGAAAAATTTGGATTGTTTAGCCTGGAGAAGAGAAGGCTACAAGGAGAGCTTAGAACCTAAAGGGTCTCCAAGAGAGCTGGCGAGGGACTCTGGAAAAGGATGTGGAGTGACAGCAGAAGGCAGTGTCTTCAAACTCACAGAGAGAAGGGTTAGGTTGCATATTAGGTAGAAATTCTCCCTTGTTAGGGTGGCGAGGCCCTGGAACAGGTCGCCCAGAGAAGCTTCTGCCCCATCCCTGGAAGTGTTCAAGGCCAGGTGTCAGAGACTGAATGTTATAATTTATGGTTTAAACATCTTCATGAAGGACTTTTGCTTATTATAGCAAAACTGTATAAAAGCTGCAAAGAAGACCACCAAAAGCCTGAATGGGGCCCTGAACTGCTCACTGCTTGTTGATGAAGATAAGAATACATTCACAGAGAGATCAAGGCTCAGCACCTTCAAGGTGGAGATCACAGCCCCAGGGCTATCAGCTGCCAGGCTTGCACAGACCCTCATACCAAAGGGTGGAGGGGTGGGAGGAGAGGTTTTGGGTGTGTGGTGAAAAAGCCTCTGGTCAGAGGCAGTGAACGCCCATCCTCTGCTGTGCAGAGGAGCTCTGGCATGCAAGTGAGTTCTAAGAAAGTCATATTTACAAATTAGCTAGAAACTACACTGTAATTAGTATGTATGACTATGATGGATAAATACCTTGTTCTAAAGTCTCACCTCACACACAGAATAAGAAGATAACCTCTGTGTGTCCTGCACAGATAAAGACTGCCTTATTTCTAATGCTTCAAATTGTGTTAGAAAGCTTTTCTTTTCTGGTCAATTTTGGTATCAGCATGGCCACAAGGCAGAGGAGCAGGACAAGCACACATGAAGGTGTGCTTGACACTGTCCCAGCCTTCAACAGCTGTAAACGCAAAGCTCCAAGCAGCTTTCAACTCTGAGGGCATTCTTCTCTTGTGAAGCTGACCAATGTCCTCTCAAGGCAGACACCTGCACGCACTACGAGAAGCTAGAACCAGCTCCCTGTCTTTCCTTCCAGCAGAGATCCTACTGCCTTCATCCAACACCCTGAGGTCTTGTGCTGGCAGGGACAGGGATGGGTCCGTGCCTCTCCCAGGCACTCACTCATTGCTTCACAGAACCCCCTCCGTCACCTCTGCTCCGCAATAAGACCTAATCACTCCACCCTTTCTGGGTGGGAGAACGGGTGCAGTGGGGACTTATATACTGTCCTGATGACGTTTTCCACTCTCTTCTTCCTTCCCAGTCCTGACCCATCCTTTGCCTTTCAGACCCTGCTGCCCTCACAGTTCAGTCCTGGGCTCAGGTCCCTGACAGTGAGAATCAGAAGGAGCAGACATGTGGGGTGACTTAGACACATCACGGATGTTGGAGATGGCATTGTGGGCTAGAGGGTAAGAGAGCCAGCAGCCACTCCTCCAGGAGTGACCCCAACGCTTTACTGTCTTTGGAAAGAGGATCATCTCCCACCAATATGCTTGCTGGGAATCACAGAGGTCCTGTGGTGGGAGACTTGCATACCTGGAGAGGGCGATGAAGCACCCTAGCAAAACCAGAAACTGTACAGAAAATAATGAACTGTGGCTCAGGAGTCTCCTTCACTGCAGACTGAAGTCTCTTCTCACCTGATGGGTGTATCTCTCACATCTCCCCTACATGATGACAGGTCCTGCATGGCAGGCACAGGAGACCCAGCCTGCTATCAGTCTGGAGCTGAAGGGCTTGGATGTTTCCTGAGGACTTCTGCAAAGGGCTTCATGCTCTGCTAGCAGGTCCTGCTGCCCCAACTGATGTTCTGTTCCTGTATCATCTCCCCAACAGTATGGGGAGCTGCCCATCTGTAAAAGACTGTCTTACAACAGGTCCCTCTCAGCCCAGACCAGACCCAGTCCGTGGCATCCAGCTGCATGACTGATAAGGTCTGTGGGCCTGTGCTGTGCCTTGCATGGTTCTTGCCTTTGCTAGTGATGCACTGCATTGAATAGCTGTTCATCCATATGCATGGCCTTCAGCTCACCCTCCATTCATTTTCAGGTTGAGAAAAGTCTGGCAGAAGAGGAGATGCACCGTCAGTAATGGCTATCTGACCATGTCTCAGCATGGAACTGCTTCTTCCACTCTGTTTCTACTGAAAGCCACTGCCTGCCCCCGCAGGGTCTGCAGAGCCTGTTGCTGCTGGGCACTCCAGTGGCTTCCTGGCATTTGTCAGAGCCCTCATGTCTGCTACTTGTCCTGCTGGGCTGCCCTGGTGTGGGAGCTTTTCTGTTGAGACTTAAGTCCCTGCAACCCAAGAGAGCACTAGACAAACACAGGAGGTCCTTGCATGCCTGTATGCATAGAGAGGATGAGCCTGGGGACCTGGCTTCAAGCATGAGGTGGCTGTTGGAAAAGAAAATGTCTGTGTCACTATTTTTTACACTGCTTCTGAGAGCCGACGCAAAGACGAAGTGCTGGGCACAAGGCAGTCCTGTGTCTCTGCCTCCGGAGCCAAGTGGTTCTTGTCCCCACAGAACCACGGCCTTTCAGTGTTTTCTCATTCTGCTTGTAGCTCAACTGCCCACCAGCCAAGCTGAAATTGGCCAAGTGAAGCCAAACATAGATGACAAGAAATGCTTCCATCTAGTTTCCTGTGAGTGCTGGCACCTACCCTGTGGATCATTTGAGAAGGGGCTGAAGCTGTGGCAGTGCTTTGGATCCAGAGAGCCGGTGCGGGCAGGGATGACAGGAAGCTCTGCAGCTGTGGGCCAGTTTGGACTCCCTGAGGAAGTCATGCAGGGAGGCAGCTCTGCTCAGGAGCAGTGATGCACACACAGGGAGTGAGATAGGCAACACTGTTGTGGGGCAGTGCAGATTGCATGGAGTTCCCAGGCAGCAGTTTAACTAACTCCAGCATCCCTCTTTGCTGGTACAGGAGCAGGTGCCTTTGCCTGGGGTGTACTGGGGACCAGTTGTCACCCCAACTGCCTGGGCTGGAGGGTGCTTCCAGGTCTGCTGAGCCCATCTCAGGGGTGTTGTGCCCTGCCCTGAGCCTGGCAGGCAAGGTGGACCAGCAGGGTGTCTAGAGGAGGCTGGCTCTGTGTGTTTCAGACAACCACACATACTGCTTCCTGGCCTAGGATGAGCAGGACTGTGTTGCATAAGTACAGCCAGTGCCTCTCCGCAGACCAAAAAATCCACCTCTGGCTCGAATGACAATTTCTAACTGGGCTGCATGTTGCAGCCCTTTGTTTGATACCCATTGCATCCTGACTGCCCATTGTCTCCAGGGGAATGGCTGGCCACACGGAGCTTGGTAGAGGCTCCTGGAAGCCAGTTTGCTGCTGGAGTCCTGTGCAGGACCTTTGTGTGTGATGGCTGCTGTGCAGACTGGGGCAGACTGGGATCTCCCCTGTGGCAGTGGGACAAGCCAGGCTTCACTCCTTGTCCTGTAGTCTGACATGGCCACACAAGACCTTGCTCCTAGTCCACTTCCTACCCATGGAGCTGGTGTCCATCCTCAGCAAGAGCAAGGAGGAGGCACTGAACATGGGCTTCAGCAAGCCACAGGGCAGAGGAGAGAGCAGCTGGGAGGAGCAGATCCAAGCCACTGTCAAGGAGGTCAGAGGCATGCCTGGGAACAGGGCATGCTGTGACTGCTCTACCGCAGGTGATATCAAGCCCATGGCTCTGAGGCCCCTGTGCTTCCTCCCTGCTGGAGAGGCAGAGTTCTGCCCTGCCCCCTTGGCATCCAGCACCTGAAGACCCGTAGGCATGTGGGGTCTTGCCTATTCCCTCTGTCCTTCTGCGGAGCTTGTGGCATGGGGTTAGCACGGAGGAGAGGCAAGAGGTGTGCACAAGCCCTCTAGTCTTTCCCCTGCAGATCCTACTTATTTCTCCATTAACCTGGAGATCCTGATCTGCATTGAGTGCTCTGGGATTCACAGAGGGCTGGATGTGCACCTCTCCCCCATGCAGTCGCTGCCTCTGGACAAGCTGGCAACCTTCAAATTGTAGATAGGATGCTGCCAGGGTGCTCTGACATCAAGCCTCCCCCTGCTTCTGCTGGGGTCTCCCTAAAGCTAAGTTAATGCTGTGGTGTTTTTAAACCTGTTAAACTGACCCACACTCACCTGTAGTTCCCAAGGTTTAGTGGTTGTTTTGGCAGGGACCGTCATCTTCAAGGAGGAGAGGAGGGAGTAATTTCACTGTTGCTGGGTCACCCATTCCCCTCAGTGCCCATTCCCCATCTGTGTCCCACAATGGAGGAGAGATCTAGGGCAGGGCCAAGCTTGAACTGGGGTAGGGAAGAGCATGGGCAGTCAGGGGCTTGGAGACTTTGCATGGGGCTGCTTTAGGGCTATGATGCTCCCAGTGGTCATGGGTTTGGTCAGGCTGTGATGGGAGCTGCTGGTGGGGTGCAGGGCAGGGGACGGGTGTTTTTGAAGGTATTGTTGTTTGCCCAGCTCTGAGCCCAGGGTTTGACTCTGGAGTTGTTGGCACTGCTGGAGCTGGGAGTTCCCAGCAGCAGGAGACAGAGCAGAGCCTCCAGCCATTGGAGACACACACATCCTGGTACCCCTTGACATCCCCTTGATATCTGGCCAGGATCTCAACATGGAGCTGCGTCTCCTGCAGGCATGCATGTAGAGCTGCTGCACGTCCCATGCCACTTCTTGGCTGTTTTGCAGCTGGTGAGGAATACTGGCATCTCTGGCTTCAACGGTGTCATAGAAGCAAACCTCCACAACTTTTCCCTGAAGCCTATAGCTCACAGTGATGTGTGTGTCCTAGGTAACCCAAAATGTTACTGTATGCCCAAAAATCTCTGCCCAAAATTGTTACTGTTTCTTTAAGGCCCAACACCGCAGCCGGAAACGGGCCGGGGACTCCTCGGGCCTTTTAAGTCAGAGCGTGGGAAACAAAGTGTGCTCTGGCTCTTTGTCCGACTGGAGCACAATCTCTCTCTCTTGCCTTCGGGTTTGTTCTCGTGTCTCTTGCCTTGTTTGTCTCTTGTTTTTTTCCATAGAGCTGAAGAAGCGTGGGTAGAGGCTTCCCTTTTGGGTTCTCTTTTGGTTTGTTTTTGGTTTTGGGGGTTTTTGGGGGGTTTTGTTGTTGTTTTAGTTTCTTTTCTTTTCTCCTCTTCAGAGACAATGAGTTCAGCAGCCTTGGACTGCCTTGGTCAAATTCCAAGAGTGACTGTCCACAGTTGGGCACCGGGCTGGGAAGGATCAGAGCAGCCCCATTCCGTGCAGTCCCCAGCCCGCCAGCAACACCCAGCTGAAGCTAGAAGGCACCAAGTTGCCCCAGCTGACTGCTGGCTGCTCCTGCTGAGGAAAAGTTGAAGTCTCTCCATGAGTTTTAGTCCTTGACCAAGTACCAGTGATTCGCGCCAATTAGTGGGTGCCAGGAACTCCAGAGACCAAGTCTTTGAAGCAGGTATTTGTTTATTCAGCGCTTAGTGTATGAGGGATGCCTCCTCCTATCGTGCACACCAACATCGGGGATTTTCAGCAATTTATTACACACAGGTCATGCATTATTCATACAACTCAGAAAAGGGTAGTCTTATGCTAAATCATTTTGGGAACTAATTTACATCCACTCACGCACATGTATCACTCTCTGGTGGTCGTCTCAGGTGGTAGTGGGATGAAGGCCCCAAGTCTTCCTCGAAGTTGTCCTTTTCACCTCTTGTCCCAGAGCATGCACACAGTTCAGCTTTTCTGCAATGCTGATCTCAGCTGGTTCATGCCTTTCATGTTCTTGTTATCTTAAGGGCCTCTTGCCTTCCCTTCCTTTCAAGTGTCCTGTTATCTCAAGCGCATCCTGCGTCCCTCTCCTGTGTTCTGTTATCTCAAGCTCATCTTGCCTCACTCTCCTGTTAAACATTTCGAATATTCTGCTTTTATTTTCCCATATACACCAGCTGCCAGAGAGTGCCAGCCACCTCTCTCGATGGAGCTGCTGGAGAGATAAGGGGGGCGGAGGCAGTGCTGACACCATTTTCCCTTTCTCTTTTGGGCCATGTGGGCATCTTTGGGGGCCGCCATCTTGGAAGGGAGGGCTATTCCGCAGTTTTAAGTTCTGCTTTGTTCCCATTTAGCAACTTTGTATTTAGTGATTATTTACTGTTATTTTTTTGCCTGTTGCTGTTTCACTTGTTAGTAAACTGTTATTTTTTCCCTTATATCTACTCGTATTTAGTTTCTCCTTATTGTGGAAAAGGGATTGGTTAAAACAAAGGGGGAGAAGTAATTTTACAGGGTTCCCCTTAGATTTTCTTAAACCAAGACAGTGAGTTGCTCTGTAAGAGCTGGTTTTTTGTGGGAGATTAGTTACCCGTGGGCACATGTTCTGCAGTTCTGTGTGCTCCCTGCAGTGACCAGGCACTTGGCACTGCTCAGGCTCCTCCCGAGACTGTCGCTTCTCTTCAGAAGCAGTTTCATCAAGCCTAGCAGGAAAAGTTTAATTAAAGGAGAGTGAGAAAAAGCCAGCGGGATAGCTCGAGGATTGTCCTTGAGGTCAGGACAAAGGACAAAGGCTGAGGAGTCAGTGTTGGAAAGGAAAGGCCAAGAAAAGAAAATTAAAATCCAAGTGTAGCTGTAGAGCAAGATGGCCCTGGCTGCACATCAGCAGGGCAGGAAGGAAGGGCAGGAGGGCTCAGTGGGATGGGTGAAAGAGACTTGGATGGTGCAGAGCAGCTCCCTGCGTACAGTGGCTGGGGCCCAGGATTGGTGGGATCAGTGTAGACTGTGAGAAAGGACTGCTGATGTGGGAACTCACATCCTTCACCCTGGTGTGCCCCAGCCTCCAGACTCTGCAGATGACAGGGGAGAGCTGGTGGGGTGAGTGGTACCAGCAATACCTGGGGGCTTCTCCAGGGCTTAGTGCCATGAACCCAGGATGCAGGAGAGCTCTTGGGGGAAACATAGAGCTGGAAAACTTACTGTCAGGGCTAAGGGGACTTTCAGGAAGATGGAGAGCAGGCATGATTTGGTTCCATTACAAGCCTGTAAGTCCTATCTGTAGTACCATTTGGACAGTGTGGACCTACTCTGCAGTGAATGGGATGAATAAGGAATGGCACTTGGCAGAGAGAGAGCAGCAGAGACATGGGAGAATGGGAAAATACAACTGAAACAGTATGGTCACGATCCAAGTTTCCAGATTCATTGTCTACTTGTGTGCTGGGAAAGTTGAATGTGTATGAAATTAGTAATTCAGTTCTCCCTCAATGACCTTTTCTGTTTGAAGCACTCCTTTGCCCCATGAGGTACTTGCGGCCACCCTAGACCTCTAGCCAGCAACTGCTTTTGCTGTTCTTAAATTTTCCTGGAGAGAGTCCCAGCTTACTCGGCCAGTCCTAGTCTAGAAGCTCTTCCTGACCAATGGATACTCTTGGCCAGTTCATACCATTTGGCATTTCCCAATCATTGAGATTTCTGCTCCTTTCCCCTGATTCTCACCATCAGGGAGCTGAGCCCAGTACTGAACTGTGAGGGCAGCAGGGTCTGAAAGGCAAAGAATGGGTCAGGGCTAGGGAGGATGGAAAAGGAGAGGAGAGTGGAAAACATCACCAGGGCTGATAGACATTGCTGAATACAAATCCCCACAGCACCCTGAGCATCTCCCCCTCAGGCCTTCTTGTCCTGGACCAGAGGCAATGGAGGGGGTTCTAGAAAGCAATGAGTGCCTGGGAGAGGGAGAGAGGCACCAACCCTTTCTTGTCCCTGCCAGCGCAAGACCTCAGGGTGTTGGATGAAGGCAGTAGGATCCCTACTGGAAAGAAAGACAGGGAGCTGGTTCTGGCTTCCCACAGTGCATGCAGGGGTCCTTGCCCTGGCCGTGGCATTTTAAATGCATGAAAGTCAAGGCCTTATTTAATTATGTAACTGCAGTAGAGGAACCTTTGAGAAAACCACAGTGTTTTGTGAGAGTTGTTAAGAATGCTGAGAGAGGGGAGGTGTTAAACTGACTGTCAGGGCTGAGTGAGAGAAAATGAAGGTGGCTGGGAAAGAGAGAGAGGAGGGAGGTGGGCCTGGCATGCTCACTGGGTTGCTCTGTGGCCCCTAACTCATATTTGGCTGGTCTCTGTGAGGGCCTTTCAGAAAAATGTCATTTCCAAATATGCTGAGAAAAAATATGCCAAGAGGAGCCATGCTGCTCAGTGCTCTGTCCTCCCAGGAGCCATGAAGGACAAGGGCATGATGCCTAAAAATTTTTAGCTTTTAAAATATATTTTTTGTTTTTTTGATTTTTAATATATAGCTCTATAGTTTCTAGCACTTTCTTACACTTTAGAACAGCAGTTACCCTTTCTTACACATTATGCCACCTTCTTGAAATTCTGTTTAGTCTTATTTTCAAGAAAAGAATTTCTAACAAGGACATCTTGTTTTACACCAGCATCTGGGAGACATAACAAAATATAGGCCTAAGAACCCCTGGAGGGACTCCAGTGGGCCAGGTCCAAGGATGGGTTAGCAGGACAACCGGTCTTCTGTTGGATGTACTTGCTAGCTAAACATAAAAATTGTGAAAATCCGATGCCAGGTGTGCACACAGGTATATTTTGTGCACCTGAAAGCTTTCATTAAAGAACTGCTCTTTATGTTGCCACTGTTAATATTGTTTGCAAAGTTTTCCTTCTGATCTTAGGCAACAGATGTATTTTCTTTGCTCCAAGCATATGCAGAGATCTTGGACTTTAGCACGCCTGTGCTGGCAGTTCTGCAGGTGTAACTGCTGATCCCGCAGACCCTTATGGCAAACAGCTTTGTTCTCCAGCCTGTCCTTATGGGTTCCCATGCCTGGGAGGAAACAGTTTTCTGATGAAAGTGGTGCTTTCTATGAGCTGGGAGCAACAGGCAGACTCGAGCAGTGTGATGAAGGCCACAGCAGAGGGAGGTTTTCTGGCTGTGACCCCACAGCCCTCCTCATGCTGTGTGTGAAGGGGACAGAAGTCAAAACCACGAGCCCAAGACTTCCAAGGCAAATTTGCAATTGAGGTTTACTTGTAAACTTCTGAGGGGATTTCCTCGGGACATCCCAAACTTACTGTAGGCTGAAAAATCGGGGCAGCATTTTTTCCTGCAAAACCACAGTGTGGGTCCTTGCTGTAAGTGGAAGAAGAGAGTGGAGTTAGTAACTTGAGGAAACTCTAGAACTGCAGGTATGCTGCTGGGTGTGTGTCCTTAAAGCAAAGAAGCAAAATGCTGCAGTGAGCAAGAAGCACTGAGATGTGTTGGAACAAACTGGTGAACAAGAAGCAGCTCCATGGGGAGCAGCTGTTGCATACCCCAGGACTCTGCTGATATCCTGGGCTTGACAAAGTTCAGCTGCTGGTCTGGAGACAAAATTTACCTTTGGTTGCCTTGGTTTCTAAATGAGAAAAGGGGATGATTGATTCTTCACAGAAGCTGCCATGTTAACTAGATTCTCACCAGATTTGTTGGGCTCTGAAGAGACCAGTAACATCTATTCATCTCTTGGAGATTTTAAATGTGACATGACACCTTGAAAGGACAGGGCTTCTGTCTGCGGTGGCACTGCAGGCAGACACAGTCTCATCTTTGCTGTGTTCTTTGTTACAGGAACCTGGGGAGATGATTTTCCACCTGACAGTGCTTTTGTCTGATCTAACCTTTTTGCGTATTTTTGATTTTCTTGTCCAGAACGGGTAAGTTCATGACACCCAGTCAGCTTGTCATGTTTAAGCTTTGCTAATGAAAGGTGCAAGGCTGATGATCTTCTCCAAAGTGCTCCCCAAAAAAGAGAAAAACATCAGGGAAGACCTGCTAGCAAACATGGTTCAGGCTGGGCTTGGGGTGACTACCCCTAGATCAGAGGGTTTCCCTTGTCCCCTCTGGGTTGAGGTGTGACAATGGTGGGTGACCATTGAGGTGAGGTGGGAAGCAGGACTGGTGTGCTAGCACCAGGCAGTGTTTGCTGGGGCGGGAGCTGGTGGCTCTTCCTGGAGGTGCTGATATTGTTCCCCCCTCTGCTGCAGCAGAAGCCCAGCAAAGTGAACAGTGGAGGGGAATACACCACTACAGTACTGCTGCTCTCATAATAAACTGCTGCTGGGTGGCCAAAGCCAACATTACCATCAGTGAATAGCCACGGGACCTTGCACCCTGTGCACACACAGTGTCTGCTCAGCTCTTCTCTGGAAATACCTTCTTGGTCTTGCTAAAGTGCTCAGAACGCTTGGCTGCGGCTGGGGAGAGGCAGGTTTAAGATGGCATTAGTGGGGAACCCTGCCTGCAGGGTGACAGCCTCAGCTTCAGACTCTTCCCACGTTCAGCAAGGTGCCCTCTGACACTGCTCTTGGCTGGCTCTCCAGGCTCAGCAGTGCTCACAAGCCAGTTTGGGGTACATGTGACCCTCTGTGAGTGGGGTACCACATATTACAGGTTCCTGCTGTTGACAGCCTGGGACAGAAGGGGTGGCTTTGCTCTCCAGCTCAGAGCAGGAGATGCTCTTCTCCCCTCTTCTGGGAGTAACCAGCTTGCTCTGGGGTACTCCTGTCCCAGGATTTTGTGCCTCTGCCCCACTTCACTGTCTCCCTCCCTGGTGGGCAGCCCCAGGCCTGGTGGGACTGCAGTGTGGGTGGGGTCACCAAGCTGGCAGAGTCCAACAAACACTGGCTGAGCTGCTCTGCCACACACAGCACACGCACAGCAGAAGCCAAAACCGGCACTGAACTAATTTTCAAAGATAACACTCCAATGCTGGAGTGCAGGTAGGAAGACTGCCAAAGCGCTGGTTCTGAGATGGTGTGTGCTGCTGCTCTGTGCCCAGATCATAGGTCTCACAATTTATACTGCTCATGAATCTCCTCTTCACAAGTGAGCTTTAAAACCAAGATTCTGGTTGAAATGGGAAGGCACAAGTATTTCCGCCATCTGATTGTCACTGAAACTCAGGAAGAAGAAAAACCCCCCAGCACCATTTTTTTTAGCATTCGAGAATTAGGCATTACTAAAGTAACATCTGGCCAGGATGTGCAATGGAAAACATTCCATCCACACATGGTTCTTTACCAGACTTCTCACATATTTATACATAAAAAATCCAAAGAAATTCTCATTCATTGGTCTTAAATTACACAATTCTTAGTACTCAATCTCCTATTTGTTATTGATCCCTTCACCTTCAGTGCTAATTTGGTCCTCATTCTTTGGTTCTCTTATCAATCTTTTCCCAGACCATGTGTCTCCGACCGCACCAGGGGATAATGTTTGTTCATGTCCGTTTATGTCCTCTGTATCTTCTGGCTACTCCCAATCTGTAGATGTTAAACTCTCAGAGTCTGAGAATCTTCTCTTTGTTGATTGAGGCTCATCAAGCCTCACCCAGCAAAACTCAAACCCTCAGTAAACAGTGTCTTTTGAAGATAATCTTCAATTATCCCCCCACCTTTGGCAGAGGTGAACAAACCTATGACTAAAGTTACTTAGAATTTTAAGGGTTATATAATTTCCAACATGGTAAGTATCTCTGCCTTGCCTCTTCCTGTGATACTCCCCTTTCCCATTCTAGGCAGCTCAGTGACAGCTCCTTGGAGGATAGGGAGACTGCAGTGGGGCGGCAGGAGCTGGATGTGTGTCCCCCAGTCGCAGAGTTATTTGGCAGCCAAATTTCTCACTGCCTTGGCCACACTGGGCACAATTGTGCCTGACCTGCCTTTACTGACTACTGAGAATACCTCAAGAATACCTCAAGGTACCTCAAGAATCTTGAGTCCACAGTGAAGGCCTCACCACTGCTCAGGTGATACTCTGCAGTCCCTTCAGGTGCAGACCTCTTGCTGTTCCCTTCTCCCTCCCGGCTCATGTGACCCCAACCAGACTCATGGTGCAGCTCTTCAAGGAGGGGTTTTGCATTACAGCAACACCATCACAGGTCCCACCCTCTGACTTTAAACTACAACCCCTTCCACTCCTTGGAGGTCTAACTGAGATAAAATGGTTGTCGCTTGCACTTGCACTCACACCCCTGCTTGCAAGCATGGGACCTGGGTGTCTGGGTGGTCTGGATGTCCATCAGGCATCAGGACACACCTACCAGGTCTGCCCAAATCTGCAGGGACACAGAGAACGTCACCTCCTTCTCTGGTTTTGTAGCCTTGATGTTCTGGCAATGACAGCGCTCTTCTGTCCCCCTCTCTATCCTGACCCATCTCTGCACGTCATCTGGATTTACTCCTCCTTTCTCTCCTTCTCCTTTTGTCTCAGCTCCTGTGCTCTTCATCTTCCCACCACACTCCTTTAAAGATCTGAGCCTTTGTTCTGATCTGGCTATGGGCTGTCCCTTCTTTTAGGCTTATTTGATACCAGGCACCCCAAATGCAACACTGCTCTTCATTTCACTGAGCACGGAATGGGCTCATGGGTTTCAAGGCTGCCGCTTCCCCTCTCAGCTAATAAAGCAGGAGAAACAGTCCTGGATGTTGCCAGGAGGATGAGACATTCCCTATGTGAAAAGGCGGTAAGGCAATGTTTCACCACCCCTCCAGTTTCAGGACACGTCCCAACAACAGAGAGTGACGGGGGACTGTCAACAACTGTAGAAAGGGCAAATTGTTTCGCCATTGCCTGGCTCTTTCGATAAGACCTGCAGTTAAAGACCTGATGCAATAATGGGCCATGACTGTCAGTGGTAGCCCCCACCATTACAAGTGAATGACCTGCATATGCAGAACTGGGTGTATCACACCAGTGTCCTGTGAACACCGATGCTGAGGTGGGGAGGGTGCCACAGTCCCAAAGCTGGAGCAGAACTGCTGAGGCACTGCCATAAAGCGCCGCTCAGTCGGTGCATGAGCGGATGCCGGCACATCGCGGCAGAGCTCTCCCCACTGACAGGTGGAAGAAGAAAGGATCAACACGACTCCGCTCCTCCATGGTGGTGACTATCCCTTGTTTTCTGTAATTCTTTGCTTCTTCCTACTTTCCTATCTTCCTTGCTCTCTTCCTTGATAGTAAATAAAAATGAGTTATTGTTTTGGTTACTAACATTTGACCTCATTTGTGTCTTAATCTCATTTTGGGTATATTTTGAACTTTTCCCCTCTCCATACATGCAGATTGGGACAGGGGCCCACACCTTTTGGACACGTCCACATGACCATATGTGCTTCTCAGCATCTCCAGTGCCAGTGTGGGATGCAGAGGAGGGCACAGAGCAGGTCCAGGGGGTGTTGGCTGTACTGGCAGGGCAGTTTAGGACAGGCCAGGGCAGGGTTTGCATCATGCCTGGGCAGTGGAACCTGTATCTGTACTGGGGCTGTGTGTCTCCTCAGCAAGTCCAAGTTTTCCTTCTGCCACATCCTGATTTGTGCATTTGGAGGCCTTGGCAATAGCCCCTTGCTGTTGGGGAGCACTGCTTGCAGATACAGACGTTGCCCTGCTGGGTGGATGGTCAGATATGGGGCCTGTGGGGCTGGTGGGGCAGGATGGGTCTGGTGGGTCCTCAAGAAGTTCCTCTGTGCCTCAGCTGCTGCAGGCCCAGAACAATCAGTTCAACCCCCACATCCACGTGGAACACGAGTGGTGGTTGGGACAAGATGGCATGTTTGATAGTGACGAAGACCTAGATGAGAAAGTGAGGTCCTGAGAGGTGCTGGCTTGTGGCCATGCGTGCTCTTGCTGCCTCACTACCACCGTGCTGAAGTGGGTGCTCCTGTACCTGCCCTGCTGTACCCACTCCATCTAATCAACAAATCCCTTTTCCCAGCTGGGTCCAGAGCTGCTACCACCAGTCCCCAGGCCAGAGGCAGCAGAGGCAGTGCCACCTGTACCTTGCCAGTGGCCCACCTCCACAGACTGGATGCACTGCATACTCCCTCCTATCCCCCCTCCATTCTTGCCCCAGCAGGCAAAGCAAGGTGAGAGTCTGAGGCAGGGGCCTGTTGGGGCTAGCAAGATGCGCTGTCTCTGCTGCAGCCTGGCACCACCAGTAGAGTGGAGCCTGAGAGGGAGCTGAGCCCCAACAGGATGTGATGGGTTGTCTGGTGCCCTAGGAGACCTTTGTTCCTGATGGACCAATGCTGTCTTGTGCTGGCTTCTTTGACCTAGCACTGACCCCTGCTTTGAAGAGTAGCACAATGTATGTGTGCCCTTGTGGCTTCTCCACTGGTGCTGTGAGGATGTGCTGTCCCCTCCCCAAGGCTGCTGCTTGTTGGGAGAGGCAGAGGAGCACGTATTTAGAGACAAGGCTGGGAAGCCAAAGCTGTAGGCAGAAACAGCAACATCATCGCAGTTCTGCTCCTTAGCCAGACAGGCTCCCACTGTCCTTTGCCCACTCAGCTTTCCCATGACATTTCCCACTTCCGAGAGTCCACTCTGCTTTCTGGGACACTCACCAAGTCTTGTTTGACCTCCTTTCTGCCAGTTCAAGCTCCAACTAGATGAATTTCTCAAGTCAGACCTGTAAGCAAAGAAAATCCCTAAATCCCTGCCCAGACATCTATGCCCATTCTTTGCCCATTCTATGCCCATGGAGCTTTGCCCAGGAGCCCTGCTTAGCATCATCTTGCTGCTGCCCCCGATCTGGTCTTGCTCTGAGTTTGGCTCCCCAGGGGACATACCTTCCTTACTGGCTTGGCTCGGCTCGGCTCGGCTTTTCAGTCTTTGTTGAGGACACAAGGAGCAGGAAGAGGCAACCTCTGCCTCCAAGCATCAAGCACAAGCACATATCCTCAGAGCCAGCACCTTGGTACTGCTCTGCTCCGAGCAGCCCAGCCTGACAAGTCCAGCTGCCGGTAAGGACAGAACAGGCTCAAGAGGGACAAGGAGCTAGACCATGGTGGTGTGAAGGGACCTGCTGGAGGTCTGCAGCCACCTGCACTAAATCAGGTTGTTGGTGGCTTTGTCTGGCTGAGTCTCATTCATGGGTCAGGCCAGTAGGGCCTCTTGCTTCAACATGGGGCTGTGAGAGCTGTGAGAGCTGCAACAGTGGACACTGCGCTCACAGACAAGCATCAGGCTACCCACACCCCGGCTGTGAGATACCAATGCCACCAGGCCAGGGTTATTCTTGGGTTTGCTGAGCTGTTGGAGATGCTGAATTTGGAGAAGGGAATAACCCTGTCCCTAACTTTCAGGCTGTGGGTTTTTTCCCATGGATGCCCTCTGGCAGAAGGATGCTCCCTGCTCTCACACACCCAGGCAGGGTGGCAGACTGAGGACTGAGGCAGGGTGTTCCACAGCACAGATCTTTGACAAAGGTGTGAATGCTGCCAGGAGCAGCCCCAGGGTCCCCAGAATGGAGGTCTGGTCAGCTGGAGCCTCCAAGTGCATTGAGGAACCAGCCTCATCCCAGCAGAGCTCAACAGTATGGGGAGCATGGTGGGGATGAAGGGTGCCAAGCACGATGCAGCTGCACCCTGATGCTGGCAGCTCTTGGAGCACCTTGGAGCTGCACATCTCTCACCTCCTGGTAACATGCTTCTCATCTCAGCCTCCAGGCTGTGTCCTGCTTCCTGGCCATGTCCTCTTCCCCTGCTGCTGCTCTCCACCCTGTCCGCAGTCCCTTCCATTTCCAGCTCCCAAACTGATGGTGTGCTTGTTGCACTGTGTTGCCTGACAGTGGATGTTGCTGTTGTCCACCTGTGATGAAAGGTGTGAGGAGATGACCAGCTTGATTGCTGTTGTGCCTGAAAGCCATGGACCCCCTCTACTCATCTGACCCAGCACAGCAGAACAGTCTGGCCCACACTGATCCCTCCAGGAGCCAGATCCATGTTCTGGCCATGCTTGGGATGTATCACCCCTTCTTCCTCAGAAGAGTATTTTGGTAGGTGGCCAGAGGCCAGGATCAGCTGAGCTCCCACATCTTCCAGTATTTATCCCCTTTGGTTTTGACCTGAGTTGGTGTTGGCCCTAGCAGTTTCTCTTTTCAGCAGTGCTGTGATTCCTTGGCATTGACATCTCCCTGCTAAGTGCTGGGAATGCTATCCCTGCGTTGTTTATGATTTCAGGTTTTTGGCAGGTCACAGAGTGAAGTTTTGGACATGGAGAAGAGTGCAGTGTCCACACTGGCCCTGCTTCTCTGGGCTGCAGGGGACACCTTTCTCCCTGAGGACACTGCAAAGGCAGAGCCCTTTCCTTAGGGACACCTTGCTTGGGTTGCTTGGTCTTGAGGTTGTGATGAGCAGCACCGCTGACACCCTGTGCAGACTGCCCTGAGAAACTGGGACCCATACAGTGCACCTGCACATGCCTGGGGCCTGGTGCAAAGAATCAGCTGCCTCTGAAAGGATGCTCCAGCAGGAGGAGGATCTTCTGGATCCCTCTCCCAAACTCCCAGGAGATGACCTACTACCTCTGCACTTCCTCTGCACACGAAACCTCCCAGTCTCTCATTCTTGCTCTTCACACTGTTGCCAGGGGCTTTGGGATTAGGACAGTGGAACTAGTTTTGGTTTGTGTCTGATGAAGCTGTTCTCTCCTTCTCACAGAATCACCTGCTGCTCTGCAGGGTTCACGGTCTTTATGACTGTGGTGAGGATTGCGCACACTGGAGCTTGAGAATGCAAACAAGTGGAGCCAGCACCACAGAGTCTGTGCTGTCCCTTATTCCTCTCATACATGTTTCATTCTGTGTGTGATCCAGAAAATGTGCTTCGTAACAGCTCAGCCCTGCCTGGCTCCCCAGTAGTGGTGCAGAGGCCCTTTGAGCTTGTCACCAATAAACATAGACTCTGCATTTTGCAGTGCTGTTCTAGTTTGAGTTTCTAGATCCTTCCTCTTTGCACCAAACCTCCTTGCAAAGCAAAGTCTTGACCTCCCCTTGGATAAAACTACTCACAGTTCAGCTTGCACTGCTTTTCCACTGGCTGTGCTTTTCTGATTGCTGAGCACATTTCACATTCCTCTGTCCTCTCTGAGCCAAAATTACATCCAAGTGTGCAAGAGTCCTGGTGAGGTGTTGAATGTACGAGGCTGTTGAGAGCTCTGCGTTGCTGGTGTCAGTGAGCCATCCCAGCAGGACACACAGGGGCAAAAGGGCAGTTCCACTCTAGGCAGCTTCTCCCACCCAGAGAAACTTCTTAATCATTAATTTCTTGATTTGGCCTTGGGAACCTGACTAGGGCATTCAGCTTTCTGGGCTGCATGGAGGGGCTTTGCCGGAATGCCAGAGTGGCAGGTACTGCCAAAGAAGGGACAGCAGCTCTGACCTCACTGTACTACCCACAGTTCTCCTTCACAGCATAGTGCCACACTTCCTCTTCCCCTGGCAGTTGCTGCACTTGCAACAAGCACTGGAGAGGCTACCGAGCCTGGAAGCATCACTGTAGTGGTTTGATCACATCTATTTTATTCTGTGAGATAAGGACCAGAAGAAATGCAAAGCAGGCCTAAAACTTTAAAGAATATAAAGAAGTTTGGTAAAAGTAACAATAAATAAAAAGAAAGTTAAAGCAATACCCTTTTCCCTCCAGCATTCCCCAAGCAAAAACTCCTTCCCCCCTCCCTCTTCTCCCTCCAGCACTCCCCCCCTCCTTTACCACCTCGCACAAAGGGTAACAATTTTGGTCAGTGCTGCAGTTTTTAAAAGTCTCTTTCTAATGCTTAGGGAAAAAGGGTTTCCTTCTGCCGTGCCACGGACATTTCTTCACAACTCAGTTGTCCGCCCAGAAACTATCTACTGAAGTGAAATATCTCTCCCATGAAAATTCCACAGCATATTCATACTGCAATCATGGGCCATCACATGGGGTTACAAGTCTTTTTAAAGATGAATTCTTCCAGCCCAAACACAAAGGTTCTCTGCTTCCAGTCTCTTTTAAACATGAATTATTCCAGCTTAAACACAAGGGCTCTCTGCTTCTTCACAAACCTCTAAAAGCTGCTTCACAACTACATGGTCTGGCATAGGCATTCTCTTACATCTTCACAGGCTGCAACATAAATTCTCACAGGCATAGATTTTCATCTCCCCGTACTTTTATAATGATTTAAAAAGTTCAGTCCTCTGCAGCTGCTGGAAGGGGTTTTAAGATTGGCGCCGGAACGCACACACCCTTTTCTCCCGCCGCCATCTCAGNGAAGGGGTTTTAAGATTGGCGCCGGAACGCACACACCCTTTTCTCCCGCCGCCATCTCAGCGTCGTCTCACGTGACTGACTTTCTCTTTCTTCCTGACCGTGCAGCTGCCATGTTCTTCTCCCTCATGTCTTTCCCCACGGGCTGTGCTGATGTTCAGTTTTGGAGCTGCTCAGGCTGGAAAAGGAGGCTCCGCTGGTCCCGCTGGGTCTGCGCGGGCTGCATGAGGGGGGAGAGGAAGCTCCCCCGGGCTGCATGAAGGGGGAGGGGAGGCCCCTCCGGTTTCAAAAGCCGAGCCGGATGAATTTGGCTATCATGAATTCGGGAAGCTGGGCAGAGAGGGTGGGTGAGAAGGTGTCCTGTGGTGTCACTGCCACTGGTCTTTGTGACATGTCACAAGACAGATGGCACATGGGATGCTGTTCCAGAGGTACACAAAGGTGGTGCTGGCCCTGTGCCTGCTGCTGGTTCTGTGGCAATGTTTGTGAGCCCTCACAGATGGCATTGGTCCTGTCCGCTGGGTTCCCTCCCTCCTCCACACCCCTACTGCCCGCTGCACCGCCTGTACCAACAGCTCCACATGGTTCAATGCCCGCTACAAGGCAGCCATAGGGCCTCTGCTGATGGGTGCAGACCACGAGCTCTCCTCGGATGTGGTTCAGTGGTGGCTGGTAAGTGAGGCAATGGGCAGGGGCTTGTGGCTCATCCCAGGCTCCCTGAATCTGTTTACATTTGGGCAGGGCAAAGAACAGATGTGATGGGGAATAAAGGGATACAGAGATCCCAGCTCAGATCTTCTTCCACCTCTTACCCTGCCCCCTGGGCTGTTCTACACCCTTTAACTAATATCCCAACTGTTTTTTCTGTCCTTTCCCAGGTCTCTGCTAGGAGAAATGGGGTTCTGTCTTCCTTGGGGTTACCAGTGGAGGGGCTAATGTTCCATGTAACTATGCTTGCTCCCCTAGACCCTGCAGGGTCTGCTGAGTGGTGTCCAGCTTCCGGCCATAATTCAGCAGCTCTTCACTGTCCTCCAGGCCCCGACTGCTGATGTGTGGGACCCATCTCACTGCAGGACTTGTGCAGTGGTGGGGAACTTGAGGCAGCTGAAAGGGTCCAGCCATGGGCTGCTAAGTGATGCTCATGACTGGGTGCTGAGGTGGGTGACCTAAAGGTATTTGGTCTCTCCCTGTCTTCCCAGAACCCTGGCATGCGCCAGCTTCTGGCCATGCTGTTGAAATCTGCCAACACAAACCCTGTGATGGAAGTGGCTGCCTGACCCTGCTCTCTGGAGCCCTTCATCCTGAGACACACATAGGCCTTGTGTCACCCATGTCTTCTCTTTGCTGCTCGCTAGGGTGACCTGCTGTCCCTGGCTGGTGGGACCAAGAGCCTGGGACCAGCAAGCCATGCACCTTTGTTTTGGGACACATCATCCTGCTGTCTTTTAGGATGAACAGAGCAAAGATCACTGGCTTTGAGCTGGATGTTGGCATGAGAACAACCCATCACTTGATGTACCCAGAGAGTGCAGTGAACCTTAGGCCCGATATCCACCTTGTCCTTGTCCTCTTCAAACCTCTGGACCTGCAGTGGGTGACCAGTGCCTTCTCTACCAGAGAACTCACAGTGTGTCAGCTTTGGGGGATGGCATCTCTTGTGCTGGAAACCCTGCAGATGGTGCAGTGTGGTCTAGGGCTTCTGGTGCCTCACTGGAGCCCTGGCACTAGACCTGATAGCACAAAGGGTACAGGGCATCCCTCTGCACTGCACTTTGGAGTAGCTGGGCATTGACCTGTCCCCACAGGGCTCAGGCAACCCACAGTACCATACCTCTATGAGTGGGATGGCAGTTGTCCCAACAGCGGGGCTAAGGGCTTGATGTGTCCCTTCCTACAGCCAGGCCAGGGGATGCTGCTGGGCCAGCCAAAGGGGCAGGGGATTCCACTGGGCTGGGTGCTGGCAGACAATGGATACCCTCTGCAAAGAAAGGGGCCTCCTCAGCAGTGGGTGTACTACATGATCACTGCTTGCCTCTGCTTTTGCAGCACATATTTGAGAGTTAAAGAGTTCACCAAAGCTGACAGAAACATGGTAATGGCTCTGTGGGCTCCAGCTCCTCAGGGGCAGACAGAAGAACTCCGCCAGGCAGAGAGCCAATGGCTGCACTGTGCTGGGCTGGCTGTCCAGTTGCAGCATGGAGAGCACCTGATCCCTCCCCACTCAGGTGTTGATCCTGAGCCCAGCTTTCCTCAAGTATATCCATGACAACTGGACACAGCATCATGGGCAGTACCCCTCCACTGGTTTCACAGCTCTGCTCTTTGCCTTGCACACCTGCCAGCAGGTGAGCACAGCCAGTAGGACCAGGCACTACCACTGTAGTCTGCTACTACCCGCACTGCTTGTCCATATGCTTGCAGGATGCCCCAGCACTCACACAGCAATGGCTCTTGCTGGCATATGCACAGGTCTCCATGTTTGGCTTTGGAGCAGACAGTGAAGGGAACTGGCACCACTACTGGGAAAAAAACCACTGATCCGGAGCCTTTTGCAGGACAAGAGTCCATGACGCTGATGATGAATTCAGCCTCATCGAGAGACTGGCACATAAAGGCAGGATTGTATTCTACAAGTGACGCATTTCCAAGAAACTGGAGCTAGGCAGTTTGGCCAGGAATGGGCCAAAGTGCACTGCCAGTGACTGTCCTGGCTCTTTAGCTTGCTGCTCCTCCCCACCACCTGGGCTCACAGACCCTGCAATTTGCAGGGTTTCGGTACTGCTTCTGCTGGTCCTACCAGCTGGGCACTGTGGGTGCCATTCTGTTATGGCACCAGGCATGTTGCATTTAGCTGGACACAGGGTGGGCATGATTCTGCCCATGCTGGTTGGGAGGGAGGAATGGGAGATGGTGGGGCTGGAGGTGGGCATGGAGTCTGTGAACTGCTGTGTGTGTCCCTGCAGGGCTGTGAAGCCACTGGATGCCACTAGTGGAGAGCAGCTGCTCAAACGTGGCTGTCCACATGAGAGCTGACAGATTTCCACCCACAGATGGCTTTTGGGGGAGGTTTGTAGTTGTTCTTAGGAAAGGAAGATGCCTCCCTCACCCTGCGCAGTCTTTTACTAAGACTTTTATTCTTAAAGTCTTTAACTAAGGAAATATTTTAAAAATTCTATCAAGGATGAGTAAGAAGGGAAGAATCAAACAGGCTGACAGAAGACAACAGAATCAAATAAATTTGAAATGATCTCATGTTGAATAAACTTTGAAAACACACGTGAACCACCCTTTCCTTAGCTTTTTGACCCCTTACAACTTTGAAAAGGGCACCCCTGCAGAACAAGACTGCAGACCCTGGGGACTGAGCTCCCCAAATGAGGTTTCTCTCCTCCAAAGCAGGGTTAGCAGAATGTCTTTTATCACTTGCAATCACTAACATCCTTGATCCAGACTCAGCTTTATCATGGTTCTGAGTCACTTGGGCTTTCAGTCTACTAAAATCACCAGAACTCTCATACTCATATCCTTCCTACTGATAGCAGCTGAAGCCTGTATTACTTAACTATTATTAGCTTCATTATTTTCTTCCTCTCCAGGTAGAATCTCCATTTCTGTGTCTTTGATTTATCTCTCCACTATTTCTGTTTCCCATGATGAGTACAAGTATTGCACCTTCGCCTTCCCTTCACCTTTCTTTAGGTGTTCAGGAGTGCTCTGAGCAATGATCTCCAATGCTTTTCTAAAGTTTACCAAGCAATTGGCTTTCCTGTCAAGGATAAGCCAGTCCTTGATAGGATATAGTGATAACTGTTTCACTGTGGGTTAAACTCTTGCTGCATTACTTCCATTCATCTTCTCTCTCCTGATTATTCTTACAGATTTAGTTACAAAGCTGGGTGCTCTGATGACCAATTGAAGCTGTTCAGGTCACTTTTTGTTCCTGATGAAACATACAGATACTATCTTCCCTTCCTCATGCTGTAGTAGTACTATGTGATCCTGACCCACTGGATTCATTAAATATCCTTGTAAAAAATACATTTAAAACAAACCTGATTTTCAATATTCTTGCTTGAAGACAATCATTCTCCTTACCCACACCACAATTTGCTTCTCTCCCTAGCTGAAAAAACAGCAGTTTTTTAGACTCTGTAGTTTACAGGTAAGTTCAACTAATTAAAGAACCAGCCACCTAGCAAAACCTGCTTTAAAATGTATTATAAAATAGCTTTCTCTCTGCAGTATCTGATCCTGTGCCTGTCCAATTGCTTGGACCAAGATTAGAGTCATACCAAAGCAAATCTAGATATGAGATTTAAGAGTAATCAATCTGTTTTACCTCAAATAAGGCAAGAATTCACAAATCTTTTTTCTCATTATTTTCAAATTTCTCCCAATATAGTTTCACATACCAAGCACTTTACTCACTTGTGTAGATGATTTAACAGAAAAAAGCACCATCATCATCACAATCTCTATGTACTTTGCCACAATGCAGGTCTGTCTTTTAATTCTAATTTCCAATTCAGTACCAGGATTAGTTCAAATAATTCAATTATTCCTCCATATGCCTTACCAGAACAAACAGAAGATGAACTTTATTTCAAAATATACACCAAGGGGAAATGAAAAAAAAAAATAACCAATTTAAAAATCAATTAAAATTCCAGACACCTTTTTTTTTTTTTTGCTGAAACATCAACTTGCATCTTTTATGAGAAGAACAGTTGGGAGCTCCCCCAGCACAGAAAGCACATCCCAAATGCTTAGGCTCCCCATGCAGCCCAGGATGGCTGGAAGGCAACAGATGGGATTCAGCACATTTTCACGCAAGTCTGACATACAGCATCAGCACACCCAGAAACATTTTAAAGAAAAATTAAAAATCCCTGATGGTGTTGCTAGAAAGCTTATTTGATGGCAACTTCAATCCATTACAGGTCTCTTGACAATAAAGTACATTATTCCTGGAGGCAAACAGAATGCAGTATCTCCAGCATCTCTGTTGATAAGGGGAACAGAACTGGAGGAACACGGACTGACACAAAAGGAGTTTGACAGCAGGGTCTGAACAGCCAGATATGATAGCTAATCTTTACAGCAGCAAGGTTCAAGTTGTTCCATCCACCATCTAAGGCCAAAGAATGAGGGCACCGTAATACATGAGTGGTTAGGGCCACCTGGAAATTCCAGACCTCTTCTGTGCACTCAGAAGATCACTTGTGTTTCAAACAGACTGTTTAGTTCTCCTTGGAGGCTTGGGGTTTGTTTGGGGGTTTTTGTTTGTTTGTTTGTTTTTAAATAGGGCGAGGTCATTGCCTATTTATGTTGTCTTCCCAAGTTCAATTTTCTTCTGGATGGCACGTGCTGAGTGATAAATCAAGGAGTCAATGAAGCCTGCAACTAAAAGGAGAAAACCAAACGGATGAAGTCAGACATGCCTCAAAGAAAGAACAACTCCCAAAGAAAGAAAACACAAACCCTGCTGTCAGAGGAAAGGAATCCCAGGTCCACCAGACAGAAAAAGGTTCTGCTGCTGCTGGTCAGGAGAGTAAAGTCCTCATCTCCTCAGGACAGAAAAGACCCAGCCTGCAGGGCAGAGGCGATCATGCTTCTCTAGAAAAGATCTCTTTTTCAGAAGGAAAAGAGACAGGCTGAGTCATGTGTGTTTACTGATGATTGAGAAGAATTTGGAGAGGAAGCTGTTGTGGAGAGCTTTATGCCACATTGTTGCCTTGACTCAGCTTGCCAAGGGGATGTTTCCCATTTCTTGCTCATTTCACAGTAACTTTAAAAGTACCATATGCTGCCCTTGACGGATGCCCTCTATTGAAGACTGCAATGTACACCCACCAGACACAAAGCAATACAAACCATTACCTTTAATTCTTTCTGCAGTATTTTCCCCAAACCTCTCCAGCCCTGAAGAAGCCTATTAATTCAGTGCTTGTTTGTGACCACAGAAAAACTCACAATGGGTATAATGTACCCCAAACCCCAGACAACCAAGGTTTTCACAGGACAGAAACCTTGAGCTCCTGCCAGGGAGGGAACACAAAGGCTGCTAGGGAGCCTTTTTTCAATGACAGGATTTTATGAAGCTTCATAGTCTTCTTTCTTTTATTCAAAACCTCAATCTAAGAAATAAGTAAATGATTACTTGGCCGTACATGAAGACATACATTTCAATACTATACAAAAAGTTGCAGCTAAAATGGGAATTGAATTTTCTGTTTATTACTATATAATATGGAATTATTGGACTTAATACTTGGTCTTTGAGTAATGCTTCAGATGACATTTGTATGGTTGTTTTGCCCTGAAATTATCTCTACTTGTGGAATCAATTTGACACTGTTACACAAACACTGTTACAGAGGTGACATTAGAATAGCATAGAATCATCTAGGTTGGAAAAGACCTCCAAGGTCATTGTGTCCAATTGTCCCCAGCACTGTCAAGCCCACTGCTAAACCAAGTCACTAAGCGTCACATCTACGTGTCTTTTAAATACCTCCAGGGAGGGTGACTCTACCACTGCCCTGGGCAGCCTGTGCCATGGCTGGACAATCCTTTCTATGATGAAATTTTCCCTAGTATCCAATCTAAACCTCCCCTGGTGCAAATTGAGGCCATTTGCTTTCATCCTGTCCCTGTTAGAAGAGACTGACCCTCACCTGGCTCCAGCCTCCTTTCATGTAGTTGTAGAGAGTGAGAAGGTCCCTCTTGAGCTGCTTTTTCTGCAGGCTCAGCACCTCCACCTGCTCCTCATTAGACCTACACTCCAGCCCCTTCCCCAGCTCCATCCCCTTCTCTGGACTCGCTGCAGCACCTCAATGTCTTTCTTGTCATGAAGGGTCCAGAACTGAACCCAGGATTCAAGGTGCATCACCAGTGTGCAGCGAGGGACAGTCACTGTCCTGGTCCTGTTGGCCACACTATTGCTGGTACAAGTAATTGGCCTAATTGGCCATCAGTTGATTTGATCTCTAGAATACAGAGAGCGTGGTGTATGGCAGCAAACATGAATTGGCTGTCAAACTCAGTCAGTGCTAAAGGGCACTTGAATGCCCTTTTCAAACCAGAGAGATTAATAGGATAAAATTTATTGCAGACAGAAATTCTGTTTAACATTATCAGGTTAATTGAGCACTGTGACACCTCAGATGATGGGAAAACCTTGCAGATAAAGGTATGATGTTATAGGTATGTGATACAGATGTTATATGACACAGTAACTGGCTTCTCAGGTCCCTGACCACATCTTCGGGCTGGCCCTTAACACCCACATCTCTGACTATGAGCACCTCGGATTACTACCCAGAGAGCAAGGCTGGACCAAGGCTGTTCCCATGCACAGAGCTGAGCAGATACTGATTAGCTGCTCCAGAAGCCAGCATCAAGAGTGAAGTGCAGACACTCAGACGGATCTGCAGGAACAGCCTCTCCTCACAAGACCCCATCTAGTCCCTGCAGAACAGTAGCCGGAGCTCCTATGTCTGGGAGCACAGTTTGATATCTCTAAGATATATATTATTGCCCATGGCAACCTGAGTTCACAGATTTTACCAGCTTTGGTTCCATGTGAAAGCAACTATCTGCTTACAGACCCAAGCTGGCCAAGAATCCAAGTACAGACGCTTTCATATGGTCTGTGAAGAACAGCCTCATTTCAAAACAAAATGTCCTGTAGAGCATCAGAATGAAATATTATGACAGGTCTACAGATCTAATGAAATTAAATGCTGTAATAGGTCTACATCATCTACAGCATCTTGTAAGTCTCCAGTGCTAACTACAGTCTGATGCCACTCCTGTGGCTCTGCAGAACATGCTGCATTGCCTCCCGAAGGCTGAAATCATCTCTCTTCGTCAAACAGGGATTTATTACCAGATATGCAAGCTTTAGAAAGAGTAAGATAGTAAATGTTTACACTTTAGAAAGCAAAATGATTGAAAGGTGCAATACCTGTAAATATGCCGCCAACAATGGCACAAACTCCAGTGAGAAAGTGAGTAAAGGACCTAGAATTTGAACAACCAGCATGAGCTCAGATACCAATATCAGGTACGTAACAATTAACTAATAATTACAATAATGTTCATCACACCATATAAGTATGCATTACCTAAATATTCATAGCTGACAATTCTCAGATTAAAGAATTAATTAACCCCTATCAGCTACAGAATGGAGTTTGTCACTGCTACTTTTAGTCAGCAGCACTAAGAGAAGTATTGAATTTATAAGCCTAGAAGATGGGCTTTTAATCCCTAAGACATTATTCATTCCTACTCAGAATGCACAGCAGGTTTGTGTAACACAGTAACTAAATCCCTAAGCACATTAGGGATTAAGCACATTAGGCACAGTTAATACATTTTAAGATACATTGTCTGTCCCCCATTATGAACCTCAAAGATTGGACAGCTACAACTCCTTCCCCTCCCCTGCAGTTACATGCCAGCCACTAACCCACAGAGAAGAAGAGGTTCCACACTGGCTGTAAGATGTAGAAAAGCTATAGCAAATGCAGAGTAAGGAACCAGTTGGACTGTGTGGGTGCTGCTGGTAAGATGGATATGCTCTGTAAATCTAGTCTTCTTATTAGAAGTCAGAACCAAGAACCATTATATCACACTTCTGGCTCCTCGCACCACTTTCCTTTTCCCTCTTGATACTGGATTACAACGCTTCACATAGTAACAGAAAAAACCCAGTCTCTAACCAGGGTTCACACAGAGAGGAAGGACATCAGTGAGCACCTCTTCCTCTCCACTGGCTGGGAAGGGGCTCAGATGAATTTCAGGCATTTGCACTGTCATGTCTAAGTGAGGATGAAGTTTCGAGTTATGCAAAATGACAAAACCAATGAAGGATGGACGAAACAGAATGAAATGTCTCTTACCTGTGTTTCTCTGTCAGCTTCACCATCATGGGCGAAAGTTCATACAGCACAAAGACACCAGGCAGACCCTGGTCTCCCAGTAGCCCGTTCGCTATTTTCTCATGTCGTGTAACTGAGAACTGGTTAGTCCTTACCACCTACCAGGAAACAAACACAGCAAACATTGTTTTGCTAACAGGGAAAAGGAAAGGCTACTAAAACATGAGTTCAGTGAACCACATCAGCGTAGCCCTGCCCATGTGGGGAGCCTGACGGTGGTTAGAAAGAGTCATGAAGAGCTCTATCAGGATCAGGTATTCACTATCAGGTCTATTTCTACTATAGGCTACCAGTTAAAGCCACATCTAGCCCACAGTATGAGGGATGCATCACACCCAGGCTGGACTACTTGGTCTCTGCTGGCACATAATGGCATAAGCTGTCCCTCTCAACCCTAAGTCTGTGTCATCCTCTACCAACATGCAGTCCTGCTAAGCAAGCTTCAGGAGACAGCACTGATGGCGGAAAGCTATAAATAATCAAGAGTGAGAAAAAAGGAAACAATACATAGAGGCAGGAGACTGGAGAAAGACAGAGATAGCCTATCTTCACATAAAGGAAGATCACCCTCCAGCATTCTTCTGTGCCCTGCCATTCTTCTACGTGTTGTTCATACTAGTCCTATTCTTACAGCAATTAAACTGGGCTTCTGTAAAATGAAATTATGTTCTGTCATCCCTACTAAGTTATCTGACACAAATTACAATCCAAGCTGAGAAAGATACTGTCCCAGTTTCTTTACCAAATTCTGTACTTGGGGATTCCAAGTACTGAATGAACAACACAGCCCCTGGTATACACCTGGCAACACACCTGGATCCACAGTTACTGTCAGCATCAAGAATATGAGGAGAAAGTGAAGGCTTTCACTTGTCAAAGTAACAGGGAAAAAGATACTTACTTCACCATCTACTTTCCTATACACAGTGGGGACCACTTTGACAAAATATTGAAACATCATGGAAGCTATAAGCAAAGAATGGGAGAGACACAATTAATATCCGACAATAAGCTGGAAGCTTTTGTGTAGACACAAACTCGTTTTGTTCAACTTGTCAGGGAACATCTTTCTGCCCAACAGCTGCTGGACGTTTTCAAGGACAGTAAAGTTAATGTCTGAAATGAGTCTTCCTTTTGCCAAAGTGAATCTCATTTCTGCTCCAACCAAAACCAAAACTAATGGCATTTTGGCCTTGACTAAATGGAAAACCTACGAACTTGCTATAGCTTTACCAGTAAAACTTCTTGCAAATTCAATTCTAGTCCAGGAAAATTTCTTATTTTTAACAACACAGCCCTAAGAAAACATACTCAGGTCTAAATGGGTACCTTATATCAACTACATTAACATGGCAGTTTATTCCTGTAGAAGCATAGCATTTATTGTATCAGAAGATGAAAAGGAA
Organism: Eulacestoma nigropectus; assembly: GCA_013397775.1. NCBI lineage: Eukaryota > Metazoa > Chordata > Aves > Passeriformes > Eulacestoma > Eulacestoma nigropectus. The sequence continues at coordinate 33,869 of VZTE01003044.1, forward strand.
GATCTGGACCAGTGAAGAAAAAACCAGAAGAACCCCTTCTGTTGTCTCAGACCAGTCTGTTCCTTCAGTTCTCTTAAGGATAACAGAATGCAAGAAAAAAACCTTTTTCTATGAAATTCCCTAGAGAAGATTATTCATCCATTTCTACAGCAGAAGTAATTCTTGCATATGGCTATCCTTAGCTGCAATAAACATAAATTTGACCTGCAATCTACTTCTCCTACTTCTTTAGTGGAGCATGTGTTCAGAACGAATTCTTCAAGAATTTACCAACCGGTTCCCTAAGGTTCAAGATGAAAAGCTTGAGCTTACGCAGAAATTTACCAGTCAGCTACAGGCCCTCCCTCTCAGATAGTTTGTTACTCCACAGGCTAACTACAGCATCATAATCGTATTGAACATTATGACGCCTTTTAATTTTTCGGTATGTTTTTTTTAACACCATCCTCTGATTTGGATACAAGGATCAAAATCAATGGTAGAAAACTTAAAAGAACAGATTCAGGTAGGACTAACAATTCTATCACCACTTCAAAGCAAATTACTTCCTTCTCCAAGCTTTATTATATACAGCTCCAAGTACCTGCAAAGACAAACTTTTCAGACTTCACTGGATCTAAAAAGAACAAAACTCTGCAGTGGCATGCGAAGAACCTTTCATAGAAGAGCAGGCTTGTGGAAATAAACTCATGCACAGCAACAACATGAGGAGAAAACTGTCTTCCATTCTCAAGCCAGCAAATCTGGAGCTATCTGGAATAGATCAGCAATATTTCAACTTCACTGCAGCTTTTCAAGCTCTTCCTGTTGGGTATGTCAAGGTCAGGCAGACATCACAGCTCTCCAGCAACTACCTTTTTTCTCTACCCTGCATCTTCTGGTTCTCTCTTACTTCATGTAGTAGTTAGACAAGTGTCTAACAGACGTTGAACTACATCTGAGGTAGGTCTTTGATAATGATGTGCTGTACCTGCTGTTGTGCATCCACGAACACTGAACAGAGATATCTTTCAGAAAGGTCACAGAATCCAAACATGTTGGCAGATTTCTTCCAGGTGAATGGAGACAGCTGCTCCAGAAAGAGCACATGGTGGAGTCACATTTCACATAACACTGTCAGGGTTCTTGTTAAAACTGGGAACTTCGCTCCTGTTCTCTTCTAACACTTATTAATACAGACACTTAAAAAGAGACTTCTGTCAGCTGGCTTTTACCTTGCTGCGCAGTGACGGCTGTCCCATCCAGAGGGTTCACAATGCCTGGATAGTCCCTTCCAAATGAGAGATGTTTGATATAGTGCGTCATATTGATCTGAAATGGAAATGCTAATAACTCAAACAGCTGCACAGCACACAAGGGGCAAGGTAAGGGACCTGAAGTTCATTATTTGTATATTTTTCTGAGCGTGGCTCTAGAATAGAGACAGGTGCTCCCTTTCTCTGTGCATCCTAACAGTAAACTCCAAAACATTTGCTCTTCTTTTTTATTCACAGCAGATTTCAAGACGAGGAATTTCTCCTTCTCCTGCTGGAAATCCTCAGATCCTGGCACCCTTTCCTCCCATCTACAGAGCAGGCTCTCCCACCCACTCCTCTTCCTGCCATAGGAGCACATGCTATCAAGCTGCCTTGGAGTCACAGGTATGAGCATCATCTGCTGACCTCATAGCACAAGGTAAACTCCAACAGATCCAGAAGCAGTAGTGACAATATCAACCTTAAGAAACTGTGAAGCATATAAGAGAAAGGCAGGCTCAGGAAGAGAGGCACAGGCTCGCCAAGCAGCATGCAAATGTCCCAGAACATATTTCAGAACCCTCAGTGAAAGCAGGTCCCAGGTTCTGCTTACACTTATAAAGCCAAATCTGCTGCAATCTAGGATGTCAATGTGGCAAGAGAGAGAAATCCAGAAGGAAAATAAACTAAGAGAACTAGAACACTGCCTTAGGAACACTTACATTATCAAGTCCGAAGCTCTGCAGATCGTGAACTGTAACAGAAAAATTGTTAACAATATAGCTCACATTGTCATAGCAATAATATATGTCTACCACATTCTAGCAATAAGGGAGCTCCTCTCATTTCCATCACAATCTAAAATGGCAAGAAAATTGCCTGGGTTTCTGTCCTGCTTGCATAGTAGGGTGTGCGACAGATAAAACTGCTGTAATACCCCTCCTGACACAGAGCCACTGCTACAATGAAGGAAAGTAACTTTAATTTGGGGTTACTTCAGATTAGGTATTTCAGTCCTCACCTGCATGTATTTTTCATCTAGGGCAAAAACAAGATTCCAGAGGCAAGAAAGGAAAGCTTTGCTGTTAGCAACACATAACTTCTCTCACTGCTGTAAAACACAGAGGCACAACAGATCTAAACTAACAACTGAGCAGAGCATATGCTTTAATATCACATGCAAGCACCCTAAAAAAATCGTCAACATCTTAGTAACTCTCAGCACTCTGCCTATCAGCCTTGCTATTGCTGCCCAGAGAACATACTAGGAAAGGAAGAGTCTTTGCAGGGATGGCCTGAGCAGGGTATTTGCAAACCACTGGTAGGGCCGAGGTGACTGTCACCAGGTGCTGGGATTTGGGGAATTTGGCCTGCTCCATCTCTGCCCTTCCCACATATAGCAATATGACAATGCTGGCAGCACCACGCACCTGGAGAAGGGATCCGGCAGAGATATGGGCAATGGGAGGCAATGGATGTCTTTTAGTTTGCTATTTAAATGACTTTATGTAATACCAGAAGCATCAGTCTCAGGATGAAAATATAAATTGCAACTCCATTTCAGTATCGCTTTTACCAGGTTTATCCAAAGTCACACAATCAATTCAAAGAAGGCAGAGGCTGTGGGCATTTTAACAGGTAAATTCATGTGCTCAGGAAGGCAGACCTCACCTTTCACCTTAGCAAAGTAAAACACACCTAAATAATCATGGGCTATTACTTTAGGAGCTAATGGAGTCAGATTACCAAGTGTTGCTACATTATTAACAAAGATTAGGAATGCTGCTTCCTTGAGAGCCTAGCACAAGACAAGCTGCAAAGCTAAAGATCTGAACTAGCCTCTCCTTTAAAACATTTACTTAGTATGAGTGCGCTGTGAACTTTTTTCTCTTAACATTTTTCAGTAAACCACCAGAAGCTGTACTTGTATATATATAAAACCCTTACTAAAACCAAAGAGATATGCATGCAAAACACAAAATGTACAGTTAGAAAAGGAAATGCTAACCCTAAAGTACCCTCCTCCTAAGGCTCCAGTGTAGGGAGAGGTCCTTGCATTTAGCAGCTAAATGCCCAGAGACTAAGGCTGCAGTACTTGGAATTAAGGCAATGGTTCTGCATTACAAAGAGCTCAGAGCTGCACTGGCTTCAGATATTCCTTTTGCTGTCTCTGACTGGAGAGCAGACCTGTCACTGCCACTAGCACAGTGACAGCACACAGATTTGTGTGCCTGTGCTGACAACTGTATCAATGAACTTTAAAAAAGAAATTCCTAGTAAAAATTTGGAAGTATATGTGATGGTGGGCTACGGAAGGAAAGAAAAGAGAAGTGGCCTTGGCATTATGCTATGCTGTTTTTCTTAACGGTTACCAGCAACATCAGGCTGTTTCATGCTGCACTATTATTTGCGCTTAAATCGAGTTCTGTGGCTTAGCTGCCAGTGAAGTGTCAAGTCTTGCTGCCTTTTGTACAGACACTAGCAGGCTAACCTTCAGTTATTACAAAGTTCCACAGAGATCCCGGCTCTGGTGGGTCTGCATTTAAACTGGACCTACGTGATGATCCTTGTGGATCTCTTCTAACTCAAGATATTCTATGATTTCATACCACCAAAGGAATAAAACTTTCTTTGTCTTGCCATCTTTCAGTCCCAAAGCTCATTCCTATCCCACCTACCTTTCGGTCATGAGCCACATCAGAGTCTGTAAAAGGTTGAAATGCAAGTCTTGCTTTATGTGAGGCTATTCTTCCAGCCAGAACAGTGCCACAGTAAGGTTAATCCCACAGCTCTACCAAAACTTGCACTGGCACAGTGATGCACAGAGAGGCAGAGGGATGATCCTCCTGGTAGCTGTGCTCCTAGAGGCCTTTGCAGGATTATGGTGTCTATCAGCTTTATCACCTGGGTAGCCACACGTGTTGGCACATGTGAAGTTGTACTGAGGACTAGTGAGGATGACAAAATTTACAGGAATAACACAGCACCAGAGAAATCCCAGGGCACCACTTGAGAAGGACCAGACATTAATGAACATGTTACATTAGATTTACATTGTGTGTGACCCCTATTAACAGTTATGGCTATCAAAAAAACAATGTCCCCAGATATGCTATGCTTTCCACAATTAAGCAGTTTTTATAAAACTCCTCTCCAACAATTGATTTACAATTCTGCAATAGAGCAGTTCAGTTTCTAAAACAGTCTTCCACTAGACCACAGGTTTATTTCTTTTTGATCACTGATGATTATGCTAAGCACATGTGTACATACTCTACATTGCAGATACATGTTTAGCTAACCATAGTTAGCTTAACATAAACCAGCAGGCTATTTAGCCTGCTAAGAGGAGGAACAGGACAAGGAAAGAGAACAGAAGATCTTTACAAGACTGTCTGCTAGGAGCAAAGACTCTTATTTCAGAAGAAATAAATACCTTTCTTCATTTCCTTAACCACAGCTTATAGGCAAAATAAAGATACCTGTAAAACATCTTAAGTTTGTCAAGAATTCTGTCTGCTTCATAGAACCAAGACTTCTTCACTGTTTTAATAACACAGTTTTAACAACTGCTGTTTATCTGAAGAATTCTCCTCATCCTGCATTTCTGACCTGAACAATCACAAGACCTCCTCAGACTTCAAAATTCAGTCCTTAACCCTAAAAGAGGATTAACAGTACTTACAGCCATTCAGGACTCTGTCAATAAACATGTGAAGGTTCCAAGAAACCAAAGACAGCCACCCTAACACATTTCTCCAAGGTGAGCTAGGACACCACTTTTCAAACTGGTCATGAATTTTATGGAGGAAATTATCTTACAGGAGCACAGCGGCAGGAAGATGGAAGTGGCATAAGGATGTGTTGTGAAGATGGGAATGAGGCAGGGAGCAACACAGAAAATGTTGCAGCTAAGAGAAGGAGTGAGCAAAGCTGAGAGTCTGGTCCTCTGCCAGATGTTACTGACTTGAAACACCACCATCTCAACCTGCAACTGCCAAGATTACCCTTAGAAAAATCCAATGGTTTACTAACCCTTGTAAAAGTCCCTACAAACTACTCACAGATTAGCTGGCCTAGTACATGAATTCTCAGGAGATATTCTCTAACATACTGTACAAATGAGATTAAGTGAGGTAATTCTCTCATCTAACTTGAAAAGGCAGAAGTCGCTCCAACATGTCAGCATGTTCCCCTCAAGCCCATTAGCTGCATAGTGCAGCTGAATATTTGCCAACACACTATCTCCAACATGGAGATATTAAAATCATTTAGGACAAAGATTCTCAACCCTTCCCACCTCGTTTACCACAGAAGAATGACCTGGACTAGCTCTCCTTTTAGCCTCCTGGAAGTCTTCTAAAATCCCAGCCTAGATCAACAGCTCCTTCCAAAGGAGATTTATGGGCTCAGCAAATAACAAAAATTATGTTAGTTCTGTAGTCCTGAGGAAAAAAAAAGGATACAGCAACACTTAATCTCAACAGCGTGCAATGTTTTTGGGAAAACAAGCAGAGTAGGAGAGAAAAGAGAAATGTTTGGATCCTTACAAAGAAAAGATAAAGAGATTCAGGTAGCGTAGCATTTAAAACTCATACCAAAAAGGGGAAGAGTAACATCTATGCTAGTGTGCCTCCTAGGCCATATAAAATGACCCCCTAGACAGCTAAAGGACTGATGTATGGTCAAACAATCATTTAAAGTGTAACAGAGAACACAAAATGCAGAAATTAATCACCAAAAGGAAAAATGCAGTGGGATGTGCATATATGTTAACTGAGCTCCAAAGCAGCACACCAGACAACAATGCTGGTTACATTTAGATTCTTTTTCAGTCATAAGGTAAGAGAGGTCATTTTAGGAGCAAAGCTATTCAGAAATGCACTCAAGGTTTATATTTACAATATATTAACATTCAAAGCTGGGTAACAGGTTTTATTTATTCTTAATCAGTCCTGTGCTACTTTCATCCCACCTGATGCACAGAGAAAATAAACCATGAGGCTGGTTTTGTTCATTCTGTTGCAAGATCCCAACAAAGGTGAATACCAGGAAGGATGGGGGACAGGGGAAATGTATGTTTGAACAGCATATCTCAAAGGAGGTTTCTTTTTTGTTTGTTTCAAAAGCTTGTTCACGCATATTCAACACTGTGCAATATATATATTTAACACTAATCAGTAACTGTCATAGACTTTAGGGCCTTATAGACTTATGAGCCTCTGAATCCTTCCCACAGCAATTCTGATCCTCTCTGCCTCATCTCTGGTGGTGCTTCTATAATAGCATGATTTTTAGTATGGAGAAGGTAAGGCCGCTCCAGGAGGCTGCTTGACAAATGTTAAGCATTCCCAACAACTGGTACAACTTGAGCTCTGATGGATGATACTGAAGTGACAACTGAAAATGTCATTTTTGTTGTCTCCAAAACAGACTTAATATAACTTGACAACAGTTTGTCCACCATAAATGGGTGAAACCTTGTGTCTTTCACCACCAAGGCAACTAAACTCTGATAAGATGTCACTAGCGTAAAAAGAAAAGTCCTTAGCAATGCTGAGGATGAATTAAGACTCTCAGCGTTCAGTATTCAGTATGGGGATAAAAACAGTTCCCTAACAGACACTACTTTGGGACAGAAGTTAGAATGAGCTCATACACACCTCCTCTATGGAAGGAATAGTGTACAGGTGATCAGACGATTTGGATCTCCTCCACACTGAACTGGTGTCCTGATGGAGACTGAGTCCCATGTCATTTTTTTTCAAGTATGTTGTTGGGCAAGAGAAGAACTCAGATAAGCAACTGCTATCTGTAGAGGTCTGTGTAACAGTAACAGGCCCACTACTAGTGGGTCTGTAGGAAAGGAACAGAGAAGCAGGCAGCAGTCTCTGCAGAAAAAGGAATTAGCGTCACTTGCTTTTGGCTGACACTGAGAAGGTGCCAAGGGACTTGAAAAATGACAACCAGTCTGCAGTCAAAGACTTGGTATCTTTTCACAATTCAGTAATCAAAACAGTAAAAAGGATGTAAAATAAGAGAGGCTATTTGGGGTCATCCACAGTGTCCAAGGATGAGTTCAAATAGGTTCTGGCTGTCAAACAATCTCCAGCAGAGAAGGAAACAAGCCCTTCCTTAAATATGTAAGCAGAACACTAACGAAGATGTACAACTGACCAGTGAATCTGACTCCTAGAGAGCTAACAAAGCTTCGCCTTTTCAGGCAAAGCTTGGTGGCTCCAAGTAGGCAGCTCCTTTTTCCAAGACCATCATCATCTCAAAGATCAGCTTACTTGTGTTTTTTCCTTCCACAGTCTTCACCACAAAAGATGAAAACAAACAGTAATCTCTCAAAAACAGCATCTTCAAAGATAACTTTGTTCCTCCAGCTGACATGTAGGGTGTAAGAAAACCACAACATTTTGACCACATACAGACTGCTTCATCCACAGAAATTGTCAGAGTCATTGTGAGTTTGTCTTCAGGACAGAATGTCCTGAATGATGCCATCAACACCAGCTTCTTTTCTCAGGAATTGAAGGAATCTAATGAGACATTTTTAAATAACCCTGAAAAGCTCTCTGGCTGTAAAAAAGCATGATGGCCAATGTCTTCTCTAAAAAATACTGATGATGGCACCTCAGCAATAGAATGGCCCAAAGACAATCTAAAGGAGGAATGAGAACCCTCAGCTTCCCCTTGACTATAAGAAATAGAGCAAGAAAGATGGAAATGATATAGATAACATCACTCTCCTGAGGAGCCTACCACTAGGTAGGTGAAGTTTCCACATGCGGGAAACTCACTGTCAACTACTGCAGATGAAGCAGGAGATGGCTGCTACTGTACAGGCATGGGCAGACATGGCAGTAGCCCATGAACCACAAATCGCAGAGGTTAAACAGCTAAATCACCCAATCATTTGTCTCTTTCCTCTGAGACAGGAAGGAAAGACAGAAGGTGTGAACTGCTGCAAAAGAAAACAGATATAATATTCAGAGTCATAAATTGGCACACCTGATGCTGGAGGCTGTACTTGAAGATGCCCAAGTGAAAGAGAGAACTTCACCAAAACCTGCAGCACATGGCGTAACCCAAACATAAAATCTCAGTTTAGGATTCAAAGCCTAAAGAGACAACAGTGAAGCAACTCTAATCTCAGCAAGAACCAAATGAATAAGCAGGGTTTGAGGCTGTGCAGCATAAAACAGAAGACTCTAAGTATCAGTAATGTTTGACTCTGGCCTCCCTTCATGCAGGAGAGCCAGAACTACTAGCTTCAGTGTTAAGAATTCTGATTGGAAGTGCTTCAGTCCTCCTCACAATCTCTTTCAATCCTCCTCTTAATGATTTGGGATTCCTCAGTGCAACTGAACAACAAATGACCATTTGCAGCCAGTATAACATTCCGGAGTAGGGGGTCTTCTCTGACACTGACGATGTCACATCATGGTGCAAGCCTAAAGCGACCAATTTTAAATGCTTCCAATAACTTGGGATGAAAAGCAGCATCAGCTGCTTGCTTCAAAAGCAACACATTTCCAAAGGTTCAGCTCAGGTTCTCAGGGAACACAGGATGTGAAGGACAGAGATGGAGTACCTGTCCAAGAAGTTCAAGCATTGTATTTATGCACTAGCTAATAGGTAATTAACCATTTTAGATGGCACAAAGGCATAAGATCAGCCATGTGAATCATCCTAGACAGGACAATTCTGATGACCTGAGATTAGGAATGAGTAGCAATACACATTAAAACATATAGTAATGGTGAAAACTAAGCTAAAATACTACCTCTAGTAGTAAAGTGCTCAGCCTCTAATGGAGAGCTGAGAACACAGACCTTATGCAAATAAAGTTATATATAATTGAAGTTAAATAACTAAACAGAAATGAAATTGCACCTCATACAGTGCTGTCATGACTGTCAGCCTCTCTTATTCTACTCTCTGAAATAAAGCCAATTCAACTTGCTTCTCCCCAGGAAAGAAGTTACAGTTTCAAGATGTTAACACCAAGCACACAACAAAAGTTCAGAAGCTCAGATCAGGATTACATTTGCAGTCAGACCTACAAAGTGCTCCTTAACAGGACCCTTGGCACTGTCACAGTGATGCCCATGCCCATTCCCTGGCTGGAGATCTATGAAACAACAGGAATGCTCAGCAAAAGAAGAGAGGAACAATGCAAGAAACTGAAAAGCTGATATGCAAGCTTCAGTATTTCAATGCCACCACAAAATAAAAATCCAGCCATCAGCCATACAAAGGTGGTACATACTCCAATGGGAGGCAAGAAGAATAGTGCAGCAGACTGAACTTTCCACAGTACTGATATTCTTCACTCCCATATTCTCTACTGATTCATATCAGTAGGAAATAGAAGGAAAAGCAAAAACACTGTCAGTCATTAGAGTTCTGCATCAAGTCTAGCAAAATTATTTAGTGAATTGTTAATGCGACTTTCAACAACAACAGTTTGGAATATTCAGACTTCTCTTAAAACATTCAACTTCGTCCTGGGTGACATTCTGTTAAGTGTATTAACAGGATTGCATGTTAATGCAGACCTTACTGAAGGAATCAAACACCACAAACGCGAAAGTTCTTGTCTGGAACTATGATCCAAATGAGATAAGAGTTCTGGAAATATCTCACAGAACCCTGTCTTCTAATACTAGTCAAATTCTTTATCTGTAATTAAAGGGAGAAAAAACCAAAGGATTACAAAGGAAGGTTACAGTGAGGCATGTGCAAGAAAACAACCATGCTCTGAGCAGTCCATTTCCCTTACGGGTCAGGGAAAACTCCTTGTTTGTTGGCTAGTGCCATGGAAACACTGCCAAAAAAAGGCTGGGTAAAAAGGAAAATCACATGTTACGAGTAACTAGGAAAGCAAGAGAGAACAAAAGGAAGAAAATAATTAGGCCACCGCGTCTCATGCTTAGCCTGGACCTTAATTCTGGGTGCAGTCTGGTACCTTCAGACAGAGCTGAACTGAAAGAGGTTCAGAGAAATCCTGCAAGGAAGCTCAGAGGTCGAATGGCTTCCACAAACAACCAGCTTCATAAGCTTTGACTCTTCAGCAGGGAAAGATATACCCTGAGCCCCACACAGGAAAGGCCTATGACATGCTGAGGGGCAGGGAGAGAGTGGAAAGCAACCATACACTCTTTTTCCATAGACAAAGAGGAGGTCATCAGATACAGCCAGTGGGAACAAGCAAATGAGTGGATGAGGTTGGCAGTAACTACATAGCCCTTTTGGGTTTTATCTATATTTTCTGACTGAATTTTTAATTCAGCTGTGCAGCACTTCTGGAGAACATGGAATTAGAGAGCTATTCTGACTTCATCCCCTCCTTTCTGTACACAAAGTACTTGTTCTGAGGCAGCGAGGTGCATGCCTGTTACAGAGAGATGTAATGCAGAGATGCTTCTCCTTAACATATATGCCGTGACATTGTTAATCCTAGCTGTAGTAAGGTTGCTGTTGTCATGCTAGTTTAAGCACACAAAGCAGGTTTTGCCACAGTAAGTGAAATATTTTTTTTATTACGAACAATCGGTATTGTGGGGAAAACCAGGCTTTTCTCGTTATTGTTGTTTGTACAAAACTGCTTCTTCTGTGCTCAAAAGTTTGTCTGTTTTTCTCCAAATACACCAATTACTGTCACCAAGCACATTCGCATTCTCCCCTGACCTTTACCTCAGTAAAGGTACAGATTAAACTGGAGTGAGTGATATAAGTAAAAAATACAGAGTTGATGTGTGGACTCTTCACTGGATAAGGAATTGGTTGGATGATCACATCCAAAGGGTAGCGGTCAATGGCTCAATATACAGATGAAGACCAGTAACAAGCAGGGTCCATATTGGGACCAGTACTGCTTAATATCCTCATCAATGACATTGACAGTGGGATTGAGTGCATCTTCAGCCTGTTTGCAGATAATAGCAAGCTGAGTAGTGAGGTTGACATGCTTGAGGGACAGGACACCATCCAGAGGAACTTATACAAGCTTGAGAAGTGGGGCCAGTGAACCTCATGAGATTTAGCATGACCAAGTGCAAGGTGCTGCAGCTGGTCAGGGCAACCCCCAGTACCAATACAGACTGGGGATGAACAAGTCAAGAGCAGCCCAAAGGAGATGGAATTGGGGGTGTTGGTGGACAAGAAGCTCAACATGACCTGGCCGTGTGCAATGGCAGTCCAGAAACCACTTGTATGTTGGGTTCATTCCCAGCAGCACGAGCAGCAGGTGAGGGGAAGGATTCTCCCCCTCTATTCCACTCAGGTGAGACCCCCACCAGCAGAGATGCCTCCAGCTCTGGGATCCCCAGCACAGGAAAGATGTGGACCTGTTGGAGCGAGCCCAGAGGAGCCCACAAAGACACTCCAAGGGCTGGAGCACTTCTGCTATGGAGAGAGGCTGGGAGAGCCTGGAGAAGAGAACGTTCTGGGTAGACCTGAGAGCCCCTTCCAATACCTAAAGGCAACTATAAGAAAGATGGGAACAGACATTTTAATAAGGCCTGTTGCGATACGACAAGGGGCAATGCTTTTAAACTAAAAGAGTGCAGCTTCAGACTAGATATAAGAAACTGTGTATGTTGAGGCACTGGCACAGGTTGCCCAGAGAGCTGGTGGGTGCCCAGTCTCTGGGAACATTCAAGGGCAGGCTGGACGGGGCTCTTAGCAACCTGCTCTAGTGGAAGGTGTCCTTGCTCATTGCAGGGGGGTTCGACTACATGGCCTTTAAAGGTCCCTTCCAACTCAAACCATTTCATGATTTTGTAAACTACCACTATTGTTCTGGCCACACTATATTTGTATAGATACTCAAGGAAGTCCTTCACAACTTAAATTTTTCTCTGTAACTCATGATGGAGGAAAATATCCCTTCCAGAGGTACTGGTAGTCAGGTCCTGGACTGAACATCTTAATTGAGGTTGTTTGACTGCAGAGCAGCAAAGTTTTGCAGAGCTGAGAGACTGCCCAGAAACATTCTCTGCCAAGTTCTTCCACACCCACGTGGCAGCACCCCTAGACACCACTTTTCTGTTTGTTCATGATAGTTCTAAACCACTGTAAAATAACTTCAGCAATGTCCTCCCCACTGAAGCAGTGATGTTGTTACTATAGATAGTAATGCAAAGATATTAAAAGAAGATGGTCAGACACACTTGAAAGCAAAACGTCAAATAAGCAGGCAAAGAAAATACTTTACCGTGTACATGAGACTGTTGGAAACTTTTTCCTGGTGCAAAGTGGAAATTTCCAGCTACCTGCAGGAGAGAGTAACCTTTTGTTAAATGGTCTGAACCTATGTAAGTAAAGAAGTTGTACTAGTGTTTGGATTTTTAAGAATTTGTTTACACAAGACAGACACTAGCCAACTCATTTTCACAGGTGACAGTAGCAGCAGACATTAGCCTAAGAGAGGTATGAATTTCCCATGTTCCTTACAGGCAGTGATGCTGAAAGCCATAATTAAATACTGATGTAGATAATAGCTGTTCTACGCAGATTATTTAGTGGACATAAAAATGAGAAGGAGGAGGAATTAACTCCAAGTAGGGAACCGACTGGTCCTTCAGAAAATACAAAACATTATCAAAGAAAAGGAGAGGAGAAAGTGAGAGTGAACAAGGTAAGAAAACACTTAATACAATAATCAGCAATGATTCAATGTATACACCCATGAAAATAAGAGCATGCAAAAATAAAGCGCTAAACCTACCAACTCCCCCTCCCAAAACAGCCAAACCCCCAAAAAATCTGCAAAAGACAAACTGGCAAAATTTCACCCTGGACTCTGAAAGGGATACGGATATTAGGTAATCCTAATAGCCAATCCTCCCTGACACTTACTAGCAACTATATACACTCTGCCCTGGAAGACGCGAATGTTCCAAGCTCACATACTATATTACATCTTCGATGCCTTGGCAAACCTATGCCTTATGTTAACTGCAAACCTGTTGAGAATGAAGATGGGCAAAATTCCAAGTGCCCAAAAACAGGCCCCAGAAACTTCCCCAGTGACAGTCACACTTGGACCATTTCTACATCCAGTATTCCCCTTGGAATCTTCCTGCTCATCACACATTGTGACTGTAACAGTTCGATACCTCTGATGATACTCAAATCACAGTATCTGGATTTGTGAGTACAAGGTCTACTTTCTAGAAATAAAGACCGGGGGCTCCAGGAAAAATACACGAGGATTAAAAAAAAAAACCAAAAGAAAAAAATAGCCTGGGTCTGACTTCTAGAAGGTACTTGGGTATGTAACCTGTGTGTTTGTGGGGGTAACCCACAAAATGACAGGTTACATAGTTACCTGGTGAATCTTGTATATTTTCATACATCACTTGCAAAAACCACCTCTCTGAGCATTTTCAGCCTTGACAACCAACTCCAATAGCCTTGCTTCCACTTTTTTTCTAAAGAAGATAACATTTCACTCTCTCCAACACCTCTGCAGGTGAGTTGTTGGATACTGCTATCTCCAGCATCCACTTGTGGCCTCTGATTTAAGACCAGAGGGCAGGTGGAATAATTCAAGCTCAAAGAAGCTGCCTCTCCTCCTCCAGAAATCTCAGCAAAAATACTCGGTACCCAGGTGGGAGGAAAAGGCAAAAGCTGCCATGACTTCCTACCAGCCCAAAGAACACAAACCAGAATTAGCCTCTTCCCACTGCTCTTCCTGACTGTCCTCCTGAACCCCATGACAAGCACAAAGACCTGATCCCAGAGGTTATTCTATGACAGTCTTGTGAGCACCTAAAGCTGGAAAAGGAGAGGAATGCCCTGACTCTGCCTTTTCACAGTCCTCACCATCATGCAGCAGGTTCACAGCAAAAGCTCTCTCTCACCTTGTTGACCTCTAGGAAACCATATACTTGGCAGCCCTCATTCTTCTGCTCTTGCATTTTCTGGCTAAACCCTTCCCTCTTGCACTGCTCTATGCTATCTGGGTTCTTGAAGGCCCAGCCTCGCCGCCTGTATGCTTCTCTGACATCGTCACAAGTATTACAACACCTGCAAAAAGCACAAGCACCATCTTACCAGCTTTATCATTAAGAAGAGATGCTCCAGCTCAGGACTTGAATCCTTGACGGATTCTTCTTCAACAAAGCAACAACACAAACGTCGGGGACCTTGAAACGTGGCCTAATGCTCCTGAATGAGCATGAGCTTCTTGATGTACCTTTAGAGATTTGGAGGTGCGGATGCACGCTGTTTGAATCCAGGACTGGAGCCTGAAGAGGGCTCTGCCTGGCCATTTACACAGCCAAGGCAGCCCTTGGCAAAGAAATTTGCCACAAAAACAACATCAGTGTCCCAGTTACGAGCAGTTTGGAACTTCCTCATGTGAACAAAGCCATCTGTCTGTTTCTATTCCTCCTTTCCTCTGTTTTTAGGCCAAGACATTGGGCTAAACGGGGGCTTAACAGCAAACTTTCTTTGTACTTTTCTACCTGTGGATAACACCGTGGTTACCAGAAAAAAACCCAGGTATCTTCCTTGGTTTCATGTTTTGCTGGACATGTTGAAGGAATTTCTGCTGCTGAAGGCAGCAATTATGAATCCCTCAAGATGAAAACATCTCTGGGAAAGGGCACAACTCGACACATGGGACAAATCAAGTTACCTCCAAGCCAAAAATAGCCAAGATTAGTCCAGAACCTATATGGACTATCATGGATCCATTCTTACAGTAATTTGCTGTTAGGAGGAATGAGAAATACAAAAAGACACCTGTTGTTTGTGTGAGCCATAGACGTCCGGTCTTTGCCCCTGTAAGGATGCAATGCCAGCAGCAGAAGTGAGAAGGCAAGGCCAGGACATAACCAGATTTTATATCAAGATAGCTCATGTAACAGTGAAAACATTTAAACACCTCCTCTCTGGACACCAAATGCAGAAAATCTCTTGTCTGCTGAGATACAATTTTTGTACTGCTTAAACAAGCATGTAGACAATCCAAAAAACCTATAGATGCACCTTCTCAACAATCCTAAGTGCAGCTTCCAAAGGCATAGCCAAACCACAACAGCTCTTATCTCTGAACGCGTGCCTAAGAGGAGGATTTCATTGCACAGACCTTCACAGACATTTGGAAAAAAAAATTGCATAAAACATACCTGGATTCAAGTGCTAGGAAGATAGGAAAAAGGTGTAAAGGTTACCGAATGTCCTCTGACTCTGCCCCATAACAGCTCTCGCAGCGATCAGCATCCAAAGAATTTGGATCAAACACTTTTTCTTCTTCTTTTCCCAGCTCTAAGACAAAAGAGGATTCAAAGTGATGACACACATCTAGAAGCTCTGTCTTGTACTCTTGTTCTGCTCCATACATAATGACTGTTCCACACAGAACATGCAGCTGCACATCCTGCACCCAATGCCCACCTGAAATGGTAAGTCTGTAGCCTGCTGAGGTGTGAAGTAAGACCAAGAAGGAGCATAACGTTTGTCATCTCAAGAACACCCTCCATGCAAAGAGCTGGCTATCTGTAAGCCCTGCTGTAGCATCAGACATTACTTGCATAAAGGCTTTGCTAAAACATGTCTTAAGTAGACCCAATCAGTACACTATGAGTCATACAGGACCTGCTTCACAACATGTAGAATAGGTTTTTGTCCCCAGACAGTAATGTGTAAAGTCACAAACTGTGGTGGCTACTAAGTGACACAGTAGTAACAACACTATTACCACATTCCTATGACAACCAGAGAAACCCTTGTACCTGCCAATCCTTCAGCTCTTGGCTTAGTTTAGCCTTTCAATGTCAACAACAAAAATGTTAAATCTAAAGTGATACAAAGCTACAAATTTGGTCATGTTGATACACAGAACTACACTGACTCCCAGAAAAGGGAATAAGTAACTCGTGTTTTGGAAAGGAAAAGTCAGAACCGTATTACTGTAAGATTGAAATGCTTTGTCAGAATCATTTCTGGTTTGTATCAAAGAACAAGGATGAGTCATAACATGTAAAAAATGTAGAGAGATTTATGTAGCCAAGGATCACTTATTACAGCTTGCAAACAACAGATCAACTCACATATATGTATCAGGTGTGCATTCACACACACAAAGTTAATGGAGTAAGGTGCAAGTTTAGGCTTAAGGGTTAAGTCACTGGAGCCGTCCCTAGAGAGAGGCTCTTTCCTTGACCCACACAGTCCCATCTGTTCACCCACTGTGATTTAAACATACAACCAAAGCCAAGTTTTGCCAGAACAGCTGCTTGATTTCTAATCCCAAAAGACCACTAACTGTGCAACTTTATTCCTCAGATGCATCCATGGGTCTTTGTTGTAATTTCAGAGGGACCAGGCAAAGATTTCCTTGCAAAAGTACTGAGTGTAAGAATAGTTTAAAAGATCTGCATGCTACAAGGTCTTCAAGACTTTGTGGCATTTAAACACTCTACAGCTGTCACTTGTCCCTATGAATCTCAAAACAGGCATACAGTGGAAAGACTACCAGAGAATCCATTCCAGACAGGCAAAACAGCATCTTACCGTGTCTCTCAGCCTCTGGAGTTACACGATTGCCAGCTTTATCCAAACGTTGTTTAAACAGATTGTGCTCTACATCTAGCTGCTGCTCTCCTGCTACGTCCATTGCATCAATGCTCAAATCTAAAACCAGTGCACAAGGAAAGTGATCTATTAACACACATTTGTTATGGGCACACTGAGCCTCTTGAGTCCCTGCCAAGGACGAAAATTATCATCAGCATTCAGAAGTCTTACTCACAAGCACAAGGCATGTGTGGAAAAATAACATCTAGATTGATCTTCAGTTTATCTCCCCTTGATTTGTCAACATACAATTCTGGATGAACCTGGGAACAAAGGAAAAACAGAGTCTCATTTTACTTGGAAGCAAATCAAAAGGTCCCTTTCCCTCGGTGCTGTGGCCCAGGAGCTGATTTTTAAGACGGAAGAAATTTACCAGACACCTGAGCCGCTGCCATGCACAGCCCAGCGCATGTAATTTGCAATGGTATTAAATAACTGGGGGATCTCTGAATGTGGGGAGGGGACAGGGGTTCAGCGCTTGCTTTCCCTCCGCGGCGTGGCGTGGCATGGCGTGGCTGCTCGCAGGCGCCGAGACGTTGCGCCGTCCCGGCGGGACGCTACAGCCGGGAGGGAGCAGCTCACTCCCACCGCCGCGGCGACCGGCCAGGGCACAGAAAAATACCGCGAACCGCGGGGTTTATGGGGGGCGAAGCTGCTGCCTGGGCAGCCCAGGGGCGCGGCCCGGCAGGGGCAGAGGCCAGCGCCGACCGGCCGCCCTGAAGGGTCGCCCGCCGCGAGCGGGAGGCGGCACCGAGGGCTGGGCCCGCCCCGTCGGCCGTACTTACCTCCTTTGTGAGGTAGTACTGCAGCTCCGAGAAGAAAAGCAGCACCATGATGAGCCCACTGACAGCCGTCACTGCCCAGGGAGACGAGAATCACTGTCAGCCCCACCGCAACCCGCCCGCCGCCGCCTCGAGCCACTGACGAGCGCCGGCCCCCTAGGGTCCCCCGGCCACTCGCAGCCCCCGCGCTCACCCAGCGCTCCTCCGCACGTCTTGACCCGAAAATCTTCCAGGGTCTTAGGAAAGGCATCGAACCGCTTCAGCCGCCACAGCGACTCCATGACGCCGCGCGGCCCGGAACCGAACCCTCCTTCCGGCGCCGACCTCGCCCCTGCTGTCGGGCCCGCCCCCGGGGGAGAGCAACTCTGCCTGCCCGGGACAGCTTCCTCATCCCGTCTGTGGCCTCCGGCTGTGGAAGGGCTGGAGCTGGGTACTGACAGCCTTTGGAGAGCAGTCGAGCTGTCCCTCGGGCCGGCTGTGGCGGCAACACTGCGGAAACGAAAGCGTCTCGGCAGCGTACCAGTGCTTTGGGAGAAAAAGGGAAGGAAAGGGGAAAGGGAAGGAAGGAAAGAATCTAACTGTATAGAAAGTATCCTGGACTTCTATGGCGTAAAGAAGCTGACTGCCACTCATATGCTTCCAGGTCAGTTGAGCAGTGTATCTGTCAAGTCTTACTTCAGAGGGACAGATGTGTCTTTGAAGGTATTAAGCCAAGTCTGCCTTTTTATTTATCCAACACCAAAAAAATATCACTGGCGCCACCAGTAGTTCATCACAGAAAAGCCACAGAAAATAACCGTGAATATTTGTTTATTTTACAAGGGGGTTTAAGAAGGATGCACAAATACAAAAAGCCACAGAAAGTACTAAAACATCTGGAAGAAGCAGAATGTATGAGATTAAGTGTACCTGGCAAATTTTTCCCCAAATTTCAGCACAGTCAGCTTTTTCTTGAAAACTCAAAGAGAGCTATGCTAAATCGTAGCATAAATCATAAATCTTCTTCTGACCAAATAACCAGGGTGTTCTGTTTAAGGTAAAAACAATAAAATAATTGTATCTGAAACAGGTCTGCACTGCATACTAATATGCCATTTGTCTATTAAAAAAATACATTAAATCACCTCTTCTGTCATAAGGGACATTACCATTCTTTTTCCCTATTTAATGAGCACCACCTTATCTGTAATGTATTTAAATATACTTGTTTTTTCCATACCCAAATCACTTATAATGAGAAGAATAGAAGGATGTTTTTAGAATAAATTATGTAATTGTCAGGAAAATTAATCCACAAACACCAGAGGTTTATGTCCAAAAAGGAGACAGAGGAGTCCCGTTACTTTATTTGAATAAAGGGAGAGGCCATGGGGCATTCCCCTGGGGTCTCTCAAATTTTTGGAGGGCGCAGCCTCCTTTTTATCCTGATTTCCCAGCCACGCTTCCCTCTCTCTTTCCCCATTGGCTGAGGTACTCGAGAGGTACAAACTTCCCGGAACGCCTAATACCTAAGGTTCCCTTCTGATGTATAACCCCCCTTTATTTTTATTTATCATTGAATTTTATGGTCTTCCCATTGTTTCTTTCATCTCTCAATATCCAATTTCATTTATCAGCAGACCTACAGTTTGTTTGTAGAGACAAATCTCTTTCCATTCATCAATCAGTGGAATCCTTCCCATTGTTTCCCTTTATCTCTCAGTGCTAATTCCATCTACCAGCAGGCCCAGAGCTTGTTTGTAAAGACAAGTCTCTCGTTCTTTTCATAATCAATAAGCGAATGGATTTGTTTTCCAATCTTACTCTTAGTTTTATAGACCTTTCAGACAAGCAACTCAGTACTTGATATATAAATATTCAAATTACACGGAAATACTCTATAAACACTTATTTCCAGAGCGATGGAAACTCACAGACTTTCCCTGAAACGTGTTCAGAAGCGAGGCTGTGACATCACTGCAGCACACAGATTTGCTCAAGCCCTGGCCTCAGCCACTTGAGCACCTGTATAACAGAAGCAGATATGGAGAGCTGTTAAAGTAATTCCTATGTCAACAGTTCTGAGCTAGGAATTTTAACTTTTTTAAAGTATAAAACTTGGTTTCTTTTATAAACAAATCACTCTTTTCCAGCTATGCAATGTCTAATTTCACAAGGAAGTGCAACTGTGATCATCTAGGTTTCAAAAAAGATAATGCAGCTAAGAGTCAAGAGATTTATATATTAATTCCAGATTACATTGTTTTACAGACTTTTGGGGCAGTTTACCAGCACCTAGGTTCAAGTTTGCGATAAACATAACTTTAATTAAAACTAATTGCTTTTGTTACAAAGCTGGGGCTGTCCCCGGCAATTCACTTCCAGAGTAGTTGAAATCTCTTTAAATTCTTTACTCATTTGACCTTGACACACTTTAAAAAAGCAGGTTAAGAGGTCATCCTTTGCTCTTGGCATTACATCACTGACTGCCACAGTAACTCACAGGATAAGAAAAAAATCCACTCCTTCAAGTTTCATGTAACTTTTAATTAAAATAACATTTATAACTGGTAAAAGCTGGCAGATATTCTGTTCTTTCCCAGAAAGAGTGGTAATAGAAGAATTCCCATCAGGGGAACAAATGTGTCTGCCCCTGAGGGCAGACTGGGAAACAGCATCCCCGGGGGTTACAGTCCCAGGCAAAAGCCAGTTAATGTCACCTTCTCCCAAAATTGTAGGTTGGGTTGTTTGGGATTTTTTATGGGACATCTACTGCCACTTTAATCAGTCCTTTCCTAGTAACTATAAAAATTCATGACATTCTTGGGTTTGCTGTAAAAAAATCTCATGTTTGTCTAAATGTATTTATAAAGCTCCTGCCAGTACTTAGTGAGGTGTTGCGGTGGGGAGGACCAAAGTTCTGACACACTTCTATCAGAGAGCTTGGCTTGGGTAACTGTTAAATAGAATTGGGACAATGTGGGTCCATACACTAGATGAAGCAATTTTTCAGCAATTCTTGGTCATAGTCAATGTAGAAGGTAGCATCTGAACTGTGGTGGTGAGTTCTTGAAAGAGATTGCAACTGCTTTTCCATGGGAAGGAAAGCACATAGCTCCAGTGTTTAAAGTGCAGATGTTAGGCTGTCCATGGGAGGCCAAAGCCAGCAATATCTTTCTGATCTGGTAGCTTTTGTGTGGGAATGACTCCCAGACAAAGTTAATATTGGAGCTCAGTTCCAAATTTCAGAGGCTAGGCCCAGAAAGTGAATCAAAGCAACTCTCCTTGGGAAGGAAGACACCAATTGCTACTGTTGGGGCTCCAGATTATCATCTGGCAAGTGGAGCTAAAGGCCAGCAAGATCTTTCTGTCTTCACACCTATTGTGTGGGAGCAATCTTTGGACATATTGAATATCACCGGTTGGATCCATTTTCAGTGGTTGGCTCCTGAAAGAGGATTACAGTGGTTTTACATAGGAAGTAAATCATCTAGCCACTATGTTTCTGGTGCAGAGGATAGGCTGACCAGGGGAGGTAAAGGCCACCAAAACATTTCTGTCTTGGCACCTTTTGTCTTGGAGCAATCCCCAGATGTATTCTGTAATAGAGCTCAATTCCAAGTGAATGACAGTACCTTCCTTTGGAAGGGAAGCACCTAGTCCTACTGTTGGTGCTGCAGATATTAGGCTGCCCAGGGGAGGTAAAAGCCAGCAAGAATTTTGGAAAATTTTGTGTGAGAGCAATCACTGGACATATTCGATACTTGAGGTGGTATCTAAATTTTGGTGGACAGCTCTGGAAAGTGAATGACAATCCTTCTCAATAGGAAGAAAAGCACATATCACCAGTGTTTCAGGTACACATAATTTGCTATCCAGGTGAGGCAAAGGTCAGCAGAGACCTTTCTGTCTTGGCACATTTTGCTCCCAGTCCTTGGACATGTTCAATATTGGAGGTTGGTTGCTAATGTCAGAACTGGCTTCCTAAGTGTGAATGATAGTACCTTTCTTTGAGAAAGGAAACACTTAGTTCTGCTGGTTTTCCTTCAGATGATCATGATCATCTGCCAGGTGAAGGTAAAGGTGATTTAGACCTTTTTCTCCTGGAATCTTTTCCATGGCAGCAATCTTAGTACGGAAGCTTCTATATTGAATACGTCCATGATTGTGGTCTCCTGCAAGAGCATTAAAGGCCTTTGCCATGGGAAGGAAAGCACCTATTCCCAGTATTTGAAGTGCTGCACAAGGAAAGGTAAAGGCTAGCTATTTTGGAGGTGGGAACCACATTTATTCTGAGATGAGGGGTCGTAGCTCCTCTCTTTAGCAAGGAAACCAAGTATGGATCCACACGCTGAGTGGTTTAGAGAGTGTCTTAAGTGAATTTAATTGCTTTTTTCAATACACAGTGCTATCCATAAGAACTGTTGTGCTGTTACAGTGGGAATGCAAAAGTCAAGCTGTTGAGTTTTTTGTCCTGGTACCTTTAATGTCTGAGCAGTCAGTGGTGCCATTCAGTTTTGGCTCCTGACTCTGTGAGACTGAAGGATTATGATGGTACATAGCACTGAGAAGGAAAGTGCAGATACCAGGATGTGTGATACAGTTCAATGAGTGCAGTTGAAGGTGGAGCCAGCAAGAGCTTACTCACATGGCCCTTTTGTGAGCTGTTTTTGCCTCATGTTTTCATAATTGTAGCTGGACTCCGAGAGAGTGAAAAAATTTATTGGCACATATAATTTGTGTTGCCATTTGAGCGTGGTGCACTTTCCGTCTCTCTGAGATCAAAATGTCCATCTACTTCTTGCTCAGAAAAATGTGGCCAGTAAACTGCTTCTGTTGAAACATGCCAATGCCATGCACTTTCCTTCTCAGTTATTCATACCATCACATTCTGTCACTCTTGAAGTCTGAATCTAAAATGAAAAGTTTCCAGCTACATCTCACATAGAAAAATGTGCCAGGACATATAGTTGCTGAATTTCTGCTTCGCCTGACAGCCTTTCATGAACATGTCATGCACTGGGGCTCTATGCCTTCCTTCTCAGCTGTGTGTCCTGTCAAATTTTTTTACTGTCAGATCTCAGTTTCAAACCTTAAAATGTCCAACAGATGCTTCCATAAATAAAAGGTACAAAAAGCCAGCATTTGCATTAACCTGCCCCTGCTGCCTATAAACTACAATGAGCACACCTCTGCTATGTGCTTTCCTTCTCAGCTTCTCATATCACACTCTTGCAGTCTGAATCTAAACTGAAAAGTTTTGAGCTACAGCTCGCACAGAAAAATTCACCAGGACAGAAAGCTTGTCGGGCCTTGCTTGTCAAATCTGGAAACTTTCATTCTCATCGCAACTGACAGTCCCTTTCCCCTTGTAGCCAATGAACTGCAGGCACACTATGTTGTTCTGCACTCTCCTACTCAGCTGTATGTACCATCATGCGCTTCCAGTTATGGAGAGACCAAAGAGTCCATATACACAAAAATGTGCCACTACAGAAGCAGTTGCTGGAACATTCCTTTCTCATGGCAGCAATTCAGCAACAGACTGCACACTGGGGCTATGCAGCTACCTTCTCAGCTGTATGTACTGTCACATTTTTTCACTCTCTCAGAACCTCACTTCAAACCTTAAGATATCCAGAAGCTGCTCCCATACAAATGGTCTAAGACCAGAATTCCGATGCTGGCCTGCACATTCCCCTTGCAGACTATGAACCACACCAAGCTCAGTGCTATTATTCACTTTTCTTCTCAGCAATCACCTCCCATTCAATCACACAGTGACAAAAGCTAAACCAAATTGTTTCCAGCTAGAGCTTGACTAGGTCAGCACAGAAAGCTGACCCTACACCCTACAACCTGCATTCAAACTGCACTCAAGTGGCAGTCACTGCTCTCTTGCTGCCTATAAACTGCAGACACCCACTGTATTCTGCCCATTTGCTGTCCTGTATATGTTCCATCATTCATTTGCAGGCTCACAGAGTTCAAAATGCCCATCTCTCACACAGAAAAACATGCCAGGACAGAAGCACTTACTAGATTACCCCTTCTCGTGATAGCTTTTCAAGTACACACAACACACTGGGCTTATGCACGTTCCTTCCAAGCTATATGTACCATTGTGGGAAGAGATAGGATGG
>VZTE01003045.1:2088-42836 GCA_013397775.1 Eulacestoma nigropectus
TTAGATTTACAGGGATTTTTTTTTTTTTCTTCTTTAAAGAAAGCTACACAGAAAAAAGAGAGAAGGAATGGCATTTCATTCATCTGTTCTGACTAAAAAAAAAAAAAAACAAAAAAAAAAAACCCTTTGTGCACCCATTTTGCTGAGGACGTCAGTAGGCCTCATTGGGAAACTGCATTTGTCAGGGAAATGCGTGGTTGATACGAGCTCATCAGGGGGATGGATGGGACTGACAGTCTGGAGAGCTTGTCAGCTGAGCGATGAGCTCTCAGCATGATCGGTGTATGATGTCCACATACCAGATTGCATAACAACGAGTCTAGCAAATTTATTGATTTTTTTTCGTCTCTGAGTGCAGGAGCAGGACAGTTTAACACATGTAGGAGCCCTGAAGGTTGTTGCCAGAAAGAGCTTTCTTCTGTTAAGTATAGTAGTGTCATTCTTTCCGTGCTAGGCCAGAAATAGAGTTAGCATGACCAGAATGATCAATTGTGAACCTAAGTTCCAAGAACATATCTCTGAAGAAAGGTACATTTTTAAGAGAAAAATATACGCCTATAGAGAAAAAACGTCTCTCGAACATGGAGCATGATAAATACATGAATCGTAAAATATTTTATTTTTTGATCAATATTGTATGGTTAAAATTACAGGAAAATCATATTTACATATAATTTTTATCTTTTTTCTCCTTATTAGTTTTTTTTACTTACATGGGTCATTTACAAACAGAGAGATGTTGCTAGTTTCTTCTTCGCTCTACTTGAGGAAAGTCTTTTCAAATAATTCTTTTAGCATCTAAAATATTCCTTTGATTTTAGATCTGACTGATGCCATCATGTACCACTGAGTTCCATTGTGATGTCCTCATAAAGCGGAATTCATCTCACTTTGTATTAGCCAACTAAAATTTAGGTATCCACGTTGTTGGGCTTTGACCCTGGCTGGGTGCCAGGCACCCATGAAGGCCATTCTATCATTCCCCTCCACGGGTAGACAGGGGAGAGAAAATATTACCAAAGGTTCATGAGTCAAGATTACGACAGGGAGAGATCAGGCACCAAATACCGTCACGGGCGAAACAGACTCAGCCTGGGGATACTAACTGAGTTTATTGCTAAAAAAATCAGAGCACAATAATGAGAACTAAAGCAAATCTTAGAAACCTTCCCTTCCCAACCCCTCCTTTTTTTCCTGGGCTCTACCTCCTTCCCCTCAGTGCAGGGAGCCAGCTCTCCTCGAACTTCCCCAGCAAGAGCCCTTTTCTTGGGCTACAGCCTTTCACCAACTCATCCAACACAGATTCCTTTCCACAGGGCCAGTCCCTCAGGAACAGGCTGCTCCAGTGTGGGTCCCACATGAGGTCATAAATCCTGCCAGCAACCCTGCTCCAGCCTGGGCTCCTCTCTGCATGGAGTCACAGGGTCCTGCCAGGATCCTGCTCCAGCACAGGCTTCCCCTGGGGTCACAGCCTCCTTTGGGCATCCCCCTGCTCCAGCCTGGGCTCCTCTCTGCCTGGATCCTGCTCCAGCACAGGCTTCCCCTGGGGTCACAGCCTCCTTTGGGCATCCCCCTGCTCCAGCCTGGGCTCCTCCAGGGGCTGCAGGTGGATCTCTGCTCCCCCGTGCCCTCCCTGGGCTGCAGGGGCACAGCTGCCTCACCATGGGCTGCTCCAGGGGCTGCAGGGGAATCTGAGCTCCAGAGCCTGGAGCAGCTCCTGCCCCTCCTCCTGCACTGCCCTGGGTGTCTGCAGGGCTGTTCCTCCCGGACATCCTCACCCCACTCTTCTCTTTCTCTTCTCTTTCCATAAAAGATTCCCTTTATTTCAACAGAATTATTTGCAGACACATTAGACCCAACACAAAGCAGTGAAAACATAACAAGGAAACAAACAACAACAACAGAAAAAGCTGTGACTGATGGTGTCTTTTAAGTTCTTGATATCTGACAGCATTTTTTTGTTAATTTTGCTTTTATCACAAACTGTTATTTTCTTCCCTATAGGACAGCAATATTAATTCTCAGCTGTAAGGGTTAAAAAAAGATGAACGAACATTTAGAAATTACTTAAAGTAGCTACAGCACTAGATAAGGAAACAGTGGAATTAAACAAATCTCGTTTGTGCTTAGCAACAGCATTATTGTTTCACAGGTGTAATGGATACCATTAATACAAAATATGAGCCTAGAGGAGGGTTAAATTCAAGGGAGAGGTCTGGGATGCTTGTTTTGCCAAAGCTCATTTCTGTGCTGATGGCAAAAAACATCATAGTTGAGACGTGGCTGACTAATCGAAAGTCTTTCCTACACACTTGCTAGCACTATCCATAACTATCACATCTGTGGAGGAGCAGAACGATGTTCTCAAACTTCCCACAAGATATAACCCTGGAAGTACCTGTGCTCAGGTTTTTTCTACACAGAAGTTAAAAATAAGCCAGAAGGCAAAACACACTGAACATGACTCACCGGTGTCAGGGTTCATTCATTGCTTTGAAGAGTTTCTTGGCTATAATTCTTTCTTCAAAGCAATTTCCTACTAGCACTTTCTAACCTGTTCCAGGGTGGCTTTTCTTTCACAAAATCCTTCATTCATGTCACCTTCTGTCCCTCTGTCTCTGGTTCTCACATCATACTTTGCTAAGCTGGGTCTCCTATTTCAATGGGGGAGTTTGACAGTAGCTTTCAGAGAAATTATTGAAATGCTCTCTTTCACTCTGAAAACAGTGAAAGTAGCTATCTTATGTTTTCCCAAACATATTTTTGAAAAGAGCATATTATTCAGTATTTTTAGTATCCATAAAAAACAAATAAAAAGTAATATCAAAAATTTATGTGATTTTTTTTTAGTGAAACAATATATACATATATGGCAAATATTTTATATCATTATGCTAACAAAATGCACTTTAAAGAAGGAATCATAATGATTCAGGAACTTAGACTGTAAGTAGGAAATCAGGAAGTTTTCTGATCATGTTTCTTTAATTAAGGTTTTGTTCTTTACCAGTTATAGCTTGAATCCAGTTTTGCTAACTGTAGAACAAAAATACAATCAGTGCATAAACACCATATTGTCCTGTTCAAGCACCTTGAAAGTTGTTAAAAATCATGCTTTTCGGCTCAGTAATTATAGCAGATATGTCAACCAGGAGTATGATGTGCTAGAACAGAGTGAATGCACATATGTGTATATATATACACGTTTATATTCTTATTAGAAGAGAGTTTGTGACCTAAAAGAAAATTATTATATGGAAAAAAAATGCCACATTTTCTGGACTAGAATACATATAGAAATAGATTTTGCTTGCTTTCTTTTTCTTTTTTTCCCCAAATTGATTGGAAAACTGTAGAAATACTATGAAAGTAAAAATTTTGGGAAAGTGTTTGAAGAAGGTTCAAAAAGTTGTTCTTCATTAAAACCCAAACCTATAAACCCAACTGTATTTCAAAAATACCTCCCCAAAGGTGTGTGGGAAATACACAACTCAGTTTTATAGTCTTCAGTGTTGAAAAACAAAAATCTGCTCTAAACAAAATTTTATCAAAACAGACGCCACGGTTTAACCCCAAGCTGCTCGCAGCCGCTCCCTCACTCCCTCACCAGCAGGATCAGGGAGAGAACTGCAAGGGTAAAAGTGAGGAAATTCATGGGTTGAGATGAAGACAGTTTAATAGGGAAAGCAAAAGCTGTGCACACGAGCAAAGCGAAACAAGGAATTAATTCACTGCTTTCATGGCTGGGCAGGTGTTCCGACATCTCCAGGGGAGCAGCGCCCCATCATGCACAGCGGGTACTTCGGACGACAAATACTGTCACCCCAAACTTACCCTCTTCCTCCTTTCCTCTGCCCACTTTGTATCCTGATCATGATGTCTCACGGTCTGAAATGTCCCTTTGGTTAGCTGGGGTCACCTGTCCTGGCTGTGTCTCCTCCCAGCCTCCCAAGCACCCCCAGCCCCTCCCCAGCCTGGCTGTACAGGGAGCAGGAAAGGCCTTGGCTCTGTGCAAGCCCAGCTCAGCGATAACAAAAACATCTCTGTGTTATCACCCCTGTGCTCAGCCCAAGCCCAAAACACAGCCCTACACCAGCCACTGGGAAGGAAATCAACTCTACCCCAGCCAAAACCAGCCCAACAGACAAAACTTCAAATTAAAAAAGTTTTTTTTCTAGAAGCTTTATTTTTGAAATGACACCGTTCTGATGGGGAACTTTTAATGGGGTTTGTTTTCTTTTGCTGTATTTTTTTATGAACAGCTGTAGAAGTTACAGATTTTAACCCCTCCACTTCTGGCATCTTTCCTGACACTTTGTGACAAAATGTGCTGTTTTCAAAGACACTGTGGGCTGCTTGAGAGCAGAAGAAATCTTCAGAGAGTGTGTTCCATTTTCCCCTTGAAAATCATCTGAATCACATCAGGTTCCTATCACTCGTGTCATTTTCCGTGATGTTCCATGACACACACTGAAAACACAGACAGAAAAAGCCACTTTAACAGCTTCTGTTGGTTTTGGTGGTTTGTTTTTTATTTTTTCTAATCCCAGCCATCTGCCAGAATGTATTATCCTCAAGAGCAGTGACAGAACAGGTTTCTCTAAAAACGTGATTGAAAGAGTCACAAAATGTCAATGAGTAAAGAAAGGAGGGTAGCAAAAGACACAGGCTGTTAATTACTGTTTTACATCCAAAGTATTAGATTTAATAGTTAATTAACTTTTCTTCAGATAGTCTGATCCACTGATACAATGTAATCTAAATGTATCTTCACTTTATATTTCCAAGATAATTATTACTGGCTCTATGCATACGTCTCATAAAAGAATAATAAAAAAAATCTTCTTTCTCGTGACACTAACAATTATTTACCCTGTATAAAATTGACTTATTTTTATTTTACCAAGGGGATACAGGCAAATATAAAGTTTTTTTAGGCAGCTTCTACAGAAAAAGGAAAAAAAAGGGAGAATTAATCTTTTTTGCCTCCCAAGAGTTTTGTAGCATTTTGAAAAAGGTGTTTCAGAACACTTTGGAACAAGATATAGATATAGATGTGTCTCACATTGCTTTGACCAAGTGAGGTCAATGTTAAACTCCCTTCCTAGCGTTGACTTTGAATACCTACATCAAGGTTAGAACAGCAATGTCCAAGCTTCACACAGTGTGGCATCCATGCTGAGATTGCTGCTTACCGTAAAAAGATAATCTTTTTTTATTGAAGACCTACTTTTGAGAAATTTAATGTAAAAGTTGTGTCTGCCAAAGAAGCCATCTGTATTATGTCTACAGACAGAGGACAGAAATTGGCTTCTCCCTGGGGGAATTTTATCCCAGCCTAAAGTAAGATGTCTCACAGACATCTTTAGATATTTGAGATTAGGTGATATGAATCCTACCTTCAGTAATTAACTTTGGAGTAAATAACTTGGACACCAGTGCAATAATTTTCCCTCTGTGTTCTTTACTTAAGAAACCTCTATTATCATATATTTTAACAATGACAAAGCTACAGGTGAAACTTGAGAGATTTGGTGATTCAGCAATGAAGACCAAGTAGCCTTTTTTTTTTTTTTTTTTTTTTAAACCCTCCAAAACCCAAACAGTGAACAAAGATCCGTGGATAAAATACTTTTGGTATTATTTTAAAGCAGAAAATCATTAGCAAACTTGCTGAGGGTAGATTCTATCCCTTCATGCAGGCTGTTGATAAACAAGTCAAATATGACTGGACCCAGCATTAATCCCTGGGGAATGCCACTGGCTACAGGCCTCCAACTGAATTCTGCTCCACTGATCATGACCCCCTGGGCTCTGCCATTCAGGCGTTTCTGGATCCACCTCACTGTCCATTTATCTAATCCGGATTCCCTGAGTTTACCTGTGAGCACGTAATGGGAGACAGTGTGAAAAGCCGCTCTGAAATAGAAGCAGATGACATCTACCATTCTCTCCTCATCAACATGTCATCAAAATCCAGCTACTGGCCCTGCACAGGACAACCACAAGAATCACACCCTGTGCTTGAGAACAATATTGCTCAAATGCCTCCTGAACTCTTGGCAGACTTGATGCCGTGCCCACTTCAGTGGGGAGCCCGTTTCAGTGCCCAACTATTCCGTGGGTGAAAAACATTTTCCTGATATCTGACCTAAACCTACGCTGACACAGCTCCGTGCCTTTCCCGAGGGTACTGCCACTGATCACAGAGAGGAGAGATCGGTGCCTGCCCCTCAGACCTGAGGTCCGAAAGGATGCCTAAAGACACACTTACATAATCTATTTCGTTTCATTTTCATAAAAGATTGGAGTGATAGATGGTTGCTGTGCACAGCTATACACTGCACCCAGAGCAAAGAGACCCACGTGGGCCCCACTGCGCGAAGGTTCACTGGGGATGGTGCGGCTGGTGCATACAAAGGATACACCAGCACTCATAAAACAGCAGCTGAACGAGCAGACAATAAAAGCCTAAATGCAAGAGGCAGTTAAATGATAAAGCGATGCTGCAGCGCTGAACTTGCTTAGGTAAGAACTTTCTGCCCGGTGCCACTCCATTATGATTAATGCGTGCACATGCGAACTTTATGAAAAAGATAATGAATTGATTGTGTTCTTAAACGATGCCGTTTTAGACCTGTTTGGATTCCTGCCTTCCCCGGGGACCAGATGACCACAGTCTGTTAGCTTAAACAAATGAACCTTTAATGGTCATCTTTCTGCCAGCCAAGTGGAAAAGGGGAAACATTTGTCAGGGGAAGGTAGGAAAAAACTGATCAAGCTGGCTATTCATCTGGGATTTAGGTGCTGCAAAGAGGCCATTGAGAAAGGAAAACTGCAGCAGTCACCATGCAAAACTCACTTCAGGCATTGTCCAGAAAGTGAAGGTCACAGAATGCACAAATGGAGAGAATTTCACAGCCTGGCTTTCTCAGAGTACAAAAGCCATGAAAGGCTAGTTTAATTACTTAATCACACAACAAAAACAACAACAACAAACAGCAAGAAGAGGAAGATCTTATGGATGATATGGTTATTCTACAATGGTTTTAGTTTGCACTTTCAGTGTTCTGTTCAATGACACTGGGAAAACTCACAAACTTTTGGCTTTGTAAAGGGTTTTCTTTTCCTTTGTTTTGGTTTGTTTACATTCTTTTATATCTGGTTTTCTTTCAATATATATTTTTTTTTAAATTACACTTAAACTATCTCCTCTAGTCAATTGTTTTTATTCTTAATGGATGCATTCCTTAAGCAAAGCAGATACTCTAACAATTCAGTGTCTTCCCATATATTGGCTTTATTTCACTTGTTTTCAGATGTCTATTTTCAATGAGAAAAACTATCTTGGTGATTAGTTTAAAGAGAACGCCTAACTTGACATGATTAAAGTAACACAAGTCCTTTTTCCAGACACATGTCTTAATCTTTCCTGTTGGTAAATCACCATCCATGTTTTTCTACCTTTTACAGAGATAAGAAAATGGAAAAAAAAAAAAAAAAAACCAAATAAAACAACAGCAACAACAAAAACAAAAACAAAACAAACCCCACAAAAACCAAATAAGCACAATAAAAACAGAAAACAGACCTTATGAAGTGAAACAACTCCATATTGTAGTAAATTTGGATTGATCAACCTGATGTAGAAAATATTATTTAACTTTATGACAGTAATATTTCAGTGCCCACTGGAACACTAGAGCATTAAGTATGTAGTCTGGCTACCAATTCAGTAGGAAACAGCTTTTCAAAAATAAAGAGTTGGTATCCTGGTGGATGAGTTGAACAGGTCAGCAGTGTGTCCTTGCAGAGAAATTTCACTGCATGTGGGCCTCTGCAGCAGTATGGCCAGAAGATCAAGCTGCAACAGAAAAAGATTTAGTTTTGGTTTTTGATCCTGTTTTGTTTTGTTTTCCACCATTTTCAAGCAATGAAACAAAAGCCCAGAGAATTTGTGGAATTATCCATCCTTTGAAACATTAAACATCTGACAGGACCAAGCCCTAAACGACTTTATCTAACTTTGAATAAGGCTCTGAGGTTGATATCGGAGCAGGTGACTTGCAGAGGTTCCCTCCAGAATAGACTACTCCATAGGACTGCATGAATCTGTGATTCTAAAGTAATAATATAAAAACACTCACACTAAAAGTTAATTTTCATATGGGGAAGGGCTTGAGAAGAAAGTGCACGAGTGAAACACAGGACACACACTAACACCTACATTTTGACTGTGTTACCTTTCTAAATACCTTTGAAAAATAGATTAAAAAATTATATAGGCACTTTTTTGAGTATTTACGTAATGAAAACAAACTAATAAAAAATATAAACCTTCCCCCAAACCATTAAATCAAACAGTTAGTATTTCAAAAAGCTGAATTCAGCACCATCTCTGTCCAATATTGGTTTACTTTTATGAAATCTTTGTCTCCTTGACATATCTGCAGAACCAGTCTTCTTCTCAGCCTCACTCACATACATCCAGTGGTTCTTCTCCATTTATAGCTCTTCCATTTTGAAAACTTGCTTATTCTAGAGATAGCTTTCCAGTACATTATGTACCATAGCATGAAATATTTTCATGCAAATGGCAATTTTCATTGTTAGATATTCTTACACAAAACTCCACCCAACGCTGAACAAGAGGCTGGCAAGCACAAAGAGTTGCAGCTGCAGAGCGCCCTAATTTTATATGACCTGGGCAACTTCCCTGGTCTTTATTCAGCATGGGCAATCAGGTGCCTAGTTTTATATCTCATCTGAAAATTACTACGTCCCATAGCAGAACACTGTTCTAATGAATTGTTGGGATATGGCCTGAAAAATATTTTAAAGAGTGCTTCGTATAAAATAAGTCACCAGCTTCTCTTAACATATAGTCTTGATTTTCCCAAAAGTTCTGTGCTAATCTTTTTGAAATAAGTATAGTCTCTTTGCTAGGACTTTTCGTGAATGTTATATATTCAGCTGAAAGTATTTATGCCTTCATTTGCAGAAAATTTCAATCATCAAGGTGTGCTCCATGATTTTAGCATCTCCAGAGCTAAGTGTAAATAAAATTTAAATTAGGACTTTCCCTGAAGCTGACTTACAATTCCCAAATAAAATAATTTGGGTTGTAAATGCAAGTAGTCATGAACTTCAGGCTGAGCTGTACAGTTTTAGCTCCTCATTGTCAGGGATGTTCTGTCAATAAATGTTCTCAAGAAGATCTCTATTTAGCCATCATTGGTTTTGTTTTTTGTTTTTTTTTCCCTCTCTGTCAACTTCCTCTTTTCAGACTACCTGGAGAAACACACCTCCAGTTAGCGACGTAAACCAGATGCTGAGCTCGTTTGTTCTGCTGGCTACATTTTCTCTTTGTAAATTATAGACATGCTAACCTCTTTAAAACATAACTCAGGTGGCTGGTGAACCACAGCGCCTGCCAGCTCCTCAAATAAAGAGGATCCACTTACTCATCTGCTCTGTCTCCATCTGCCTGCTAAATTTGGATTGACTGCTCGTGGTCCAAACACCATAAGGATTTGTTTGAGGAGAAGAATTCCTCTGAACTCATCTCCCTTTTTTTTTTTTTTTTCTTTTTTGCTGTATCTTACCCTTTCCATTTGTAAAACAGGTTTGCTGCTCCGCGTAAATGTGACATGATGTAAGATGAACTGTCACCACACATCAGGAATTAGAAAGAAAATATTTTTTTAGAAAAGAATTCCGTATGTGATTTTTTGTTTCTTTCGGCTCTTAGCAGATTAAGTATTGAATTGTCCAACTACAGTCTGTGGATAACTTAATACCTGGAACTTTCCTCCTAGTGTGAATTACAGACACATTAGACTTGTTCAACAAGGCCTTGAACATATTGTTTCAGGCCTTATCTATTTCATGGGAATCTTGTAAAAATTGATTGATGAAATCCCAGAGAAATCTTTTTTAACAAACCTGCTTTTCTTGAAAAAAAATACACTAAGAGAAGAGACTAGTTGTTGTCCTTTCTGTCCACATCCACGTACAGGCACTGGATGAATGTCAGGTGATATTTGCAGGCAGAATGGAAGCTTCAGGCAGCGTTTATCAGGGAAGCCCTCCTGTTGAGTCACAAGCTGCAGAAAAGACACCCTAGCTTTCTAAAATCCTTCTCAGAGAGGTGCCTAGTTGTGGCTGGATCCAATCTTATCCCCAGACATAGTCAACAACTTATTTTTAAAGAATTATTTACGTGTAATTCAATCTTTGTGCCACTTTGTTGGATGGGATTAAAGATGGCAATCCAAATATATTTATACTAAAAAAAAATAAATGATTAATTTTATTAAAATGATAATGATAATCATTAGAATAGGAGACTTTACCCATAATTATTTACTGCGTAGTATGTATAGTTATAACTACTAGTCCAGGGCTCTGTTTTTTGAAGCAATATCGAAGCAACAGTATTAAAGCCAGGAAAAATAATTATTAAGTAGAGATTGATGTTACTCATAGCAACAACTATGGGCAGATCTCTTTGCTTAGCCTCAAGGAGTAACCTTGAGGGGCATCCTCACTCAAATAAGGAATATCCATGCACAGTCCTAGAGTGTGTTAGAAGTGCCTGATGTTAAAATATAGGACGAGTCTTCTGTATTGTATAGTGATTGACTGTCAATCATATTTCTGGGCTGGTTGTGTCAGCTCAGCAGCCTTTAGCTCAGCTAAAGGTAAGTTATCAGTACAATCACTTGTGAGTTCCTTTATCAGGAACTTTGTCTGACACATCCTCACCAGTGCAAGTTTCTGTCAGGAAACACTGCTCTTCACATCCTCGGAATGTTTAAATTTGGGATTGGTGAGTCAGGCTGTCCTAAGCCTTCTCCAACACCAAAAGCAAGGTGACCTTCCCTTCTCCATCCTTCACGGAAAAGTTGCAAGTAGGGTAAAGTTTGAGCTGTTTTGCCTCCACTTAGGCAGAGAAACCTGCTACAGGGATGCAAATCAACACAGATCCTTTGCCTTCAACTGAGCACCTCTCCTTTTCATTACCAGAAAATCTTACCCTTCTTCATTTTTTCCCACCTTGTACTCTATTTCCCTCTTTTTAAAATTTGTATATATCTGTGGTAAATATCAGTCAAATCCACGAAATTACTTCAATGAAAATTAGGAGAGTCAGAGGAGAATCAAGATTATTAAATTTAAGGAGTTTCATTCAGGTGGATGAAAAGTTGACCATTTTCTTGTGGAAAACTGAAGTTATGCAAAGTTACAGCAAGACTGAGATTCATATTAATCTTACTCAACTTTGGCCATCTACAGAAAGGGGAATTCATCTCAGAAATCATCTCAGATATCTATCTCCATCCAGCTGAATCACTCTGTAGAAGTGGTTTTGCTTCCCATAGAGAATCCAGGCAGTCTAGACTCCAAGCATAGATTAGATATCTAATGTTGTGTGGTTGATATTAGATGAGATTAATCCAACCTTGAGACCATTATCAAGGGAAAAAAAGAAAAAAAAAATCCATTGTTACCATGTAAACATGAAACTAGTCAGTATTTTGCCTTTTCTCTTTTATGGGACACTTTTTGAAAAAAAAAAGCTTTAGATGATTCCCTGATATAACTACAATGCTTAGAACTTGGAGATAATTTTTGAGAGACTTGAACTGAAATTAGGCAGAGGGATCATAAGCAGGCAACAGTTATTCAGTATTGTGAAATATATAGTGTAGAATGTAAACTATTCCCCATTTAGCAAAAAAGTGTTCGGTGGTGAGGCCTTTTGGCTTTTTTGCTTTATAAATTATGCAGATTCTAAATTGGTAAGTAGTCAGATGAAAAGTTCTCGTGCCAGTTTCACTGGGTGCAGCATCCTTCCTGAGGTGTCATTGAAAGGTTCTCAAGCGTCAGAGAAAAGGAGGCTCGGAGGGGAGCTCTGTACTCTACAAATGCCCGACAGGAGGCCGCAGCCAGGAGGGGATCGGTCTCCTCTCCCCGGTAACAAGCGACAGCAACAACAGAAAGCAGCCTCAAATTGTGCCAGGGGAGGTTCACGTTACGATTCAGGAGGAATATCAGGGAAAAGTTCTTCTGTGGAAGGGTGGCCAAGCACTGGAACAGCCTGTGCAGGGAAGTGGTGGAACCACACGCCGGAAGAGTGTGGCCAGCTGGTCACGGGAGGGGATTGTCCCTCACCTCGAGAAGCGTGAGCAGCTTTGGGCACCACAATGTAAAAAGGACACTGAGCCACTAGAGCGTGCCCAAAGGAGGGCAGTGAGGATACTGCAGGGTCTGGAGGGGGAGCTGTGTGAGGAGTGGCTGAGGTCACTTGGTCTGTTCAGCCCGGAGAAGGGGAGACTGAGGGGAGACCTCACTGGGGTCTCCAACATCCTCATGAGAGGAAGAGGAGGGGCAGGCACCGATCCCTTCTCTCTGTGACCAGTGACAGGAACCAAGGAAACCGGGCCAGGAGAGGGTTAGATTGGATTGTTATTGATGTAACAATATGAACGTAATAATACATTACATAATTATTATAGTTATATATGCATACGTAATACAATATTACATCACATAATTACATTTTGTGTAATATATAACATTACATGTACTTATGGAATAATGTGATTTTAAGACAGAAGGTCTTTATGGATGAGAGGGGCAGAGCATGAAATCTGGGGTAAGAAAACTTTTGTTCACCAAGAAAACAAATATTTATACAAGAAATTTAAAAACACCGGTGAGATTGTAGATTCCGTGAGGTAATTTTGAATGTCATTGGTTTATATTGTTTATCTGTATATTTATTTACGTAATGCAGTGGAAAAAAATTAAACTGAAAATGGCTTCTAAGAGGTCTTTCCTCTTTTTTTTTTTTTTCAGTTCTGAATTTATACATCAAAAAAAAACCACACAAACATTTAAAAACACAGTTTCTTTTTCCTGAATTTGGGCTAAATTAAAAAGTTGAAGACTGAAAAAACTCCAATAAAATGTAAATGTAATGATTTATGTGTTTATTTATATGTGTGTTTGATAGACCTGGCTTTTTCCTTCTTTTTTTTTTTTTCCTTTTAATAGCCTTTTTTTGACATTTTAAGGCTAACCTAGTTAAGTAAGTAAGCAATTGGTTCTGGAAAAAAAAAATCTGAAGTAAAGGGAACATGTAGTTTGTGTTGCAATTACAGAGTTTCAACTTTGATTATAGTCATGAGCAAGCAAGAAAATAGGAAGATGAAAATGTGAAATAAAAATAAAACAGAAATTGTTTTTTGCAACCATGGCACAAGCCAGGGATAGATTTTTATTTCCTGGAAAAGAAACCACAGCGGGACAGGCTGAGTCTCTACTGTGATTTTAAAGAGGCAAAAATCAGCGTAATACTTGGTTTTATCATTTTTATTCATAAAAGTATTGTGTGTGGAAAAATAGATGACTGCGTGGAAGAACAAAGCTATTAGGAGTATGTGAAAAATCTAGACAAGTTTTTAGAACTAAGTGCTGGAGATGTTGGCTAGGAAAAACAAATTATTTTTTTAATTGTTTGCATGCCATTCTAAAAATGGCCAATGATGGATGAAAAAGCTAACAGACTGCCAAAAATCTTTTTGATTTCTGTCAAAAATCAAAAAATACCATCCTTTCTATCTACAAAATATCCTCATGAAAGACAACATCTGTAGGTGAAAATCTGTAGGCCAAAATCTTCATTAATTTCAGACACTGAGTTTCAGGGACAAAATTTGCTGCTGTAAAATTGCAGCAAATGAAACCTTACTAAATCAAATACAGCACTGTTATGCAAAAAAACCCCACAAACAAACAAAGAAAAAGGAAGGTGCTAATTTTTCACAGTCTCAAGCCACTTGGTATGGTCTTAACTTATGACTTGCACAAAAAAATAAAAAAAAAAGAAAGAGGTATTATGCAAAAATGCTTCAATATGACAGAAAAAATTGCGGAAAGAATTAAAATGTGTACAGAATCAAGGCTCAGGAATGTAAGCAAGACAGCTACTCTGTCTTGGCTCCCTGTCTACCAATGTCATTCCTAAAAAAATTAATTGTTGAGGTCCTCTGACTCTGGCTGCTCCAGAACTTTTCCAACCAAACTATTCTGTGTTGCTTCAACCTGTAGAAATTCTGGAAAAATCTTCTTTGAATCTAACCTGAGAATGTTACCAATTTCTTTGTTAGTCTTCTCTGCTTTCACAGAATGACCCCAATTATTCTGATCTTTCTCCGTTTTGATCTTTCTGGACTTCTGGTCACGGTTTGCTTTCCTGTGTCCTATCTCTGAAGTGCAGCACTTGGAGTTGGATACCACGCTCTAGCTAAGCCCTCATCATGAAAACCAGAGCATTAATTCAGGTGTCTCACGGGCTACATTTACGATTATGTATCTCAGTATGGTGTTTGCCGTTTCATCTTCCTTCTTTTGTTTCAGTTTTGTGTCTAAACATCTCAGTTAAGTAATGGAAAAATCAGTGCAGTCTTACTTCTATAATTTTTTTTCCCTGCCTCCAGCAGTACTCTGTTGGTTGTGCTGGAGGAAATTACATTATTTAACTGTGCCTCATTTTCCTTATTTTTAAAGAAGGAATACTGCCGTCTCTGTTTCCTTTGAAATCTTGGGATAATTGTTACAATGTGAGGGGTAAAGATTAGTACTTTAGATTATACTTAAGATTTTTTATCACGTTTTTTTGTTGTTGATGCACTTTCTTTCCACACTAAACTGTTTGTATGTGTTAGAGAAGTGTGAAAATTTTAAATCTTTTTGGCATATATATGGTGTAGTGCTTCTGAAAATCCTGTGAAATAATGTGTTCTTAGCACATTACCCCAAACTACTAAAAAATTGCTTGCCTAGACTCCAGTCCTACACTCTGAGACCAGATTTATCAAAAATGTACCTTTGATTTTGTTATACAGTTGCAATTCATAACTCCCCCCCATTTTTGCAATAGTGACTTTTTTGCCGCTCTCTACCAGTAAAATTCAAGGATAAAACATCTATGGAACTTTGCCAAATGTGTGTATGAGGATCTCTTAGCTGCCAGTGTGGACTCAACGCAGTTTGGATTTATCAGTAGAATGCATTAAGCAGAGGAACAGCATTTTAATAACAATAAAAGCATAGTTTGTATGTCCATTACACACTAAATTCTGTTGGATAATAGTTCACTACGTTCTTATTTCATTATACTTACATGTTACTGAGAGGAAAAATGAAATGTTACACACAAGTATTTGGGATTTTCTCGTGAAGGCAATGGTTGTTCCTTAAAGCAATGCTCTGTTTCTGAAAAAAAAAAAAAAAAAAGTGGCTTTTTCTAAAGAAAGAGAAAAAAGAAGAAATCTAGTATTACAAGGGGATATCAAGCAAAGTTAAGAAAGTCAGTGATAATAAATCAACACTGTTAATGAGCAAAGATATGATCATTTAAGTCCCGCCTCTTGTTGTTTGCTGGTTCTGCCAGCCACCCTACAAACGTTGTGACAGAAGTCCCAATATCAGTCTTTTTTAGCCTGTTTCCAGAAAATTTCTACTATCAACCAGTGACCACATCTACTGGTGCAACCTTAAATGTGCTCACCCTCCTGGGTCAGGGAAGATGATACGGAGATCCACCTTATACTCAAAAGCAGCACCTCTTCAGATGAGGTTATCACACCAAATATCAGTGTATTATTCAAAAGGAAACTAACGAGAAACAACAGAAAAAAAACCAAAACAAAACAACAAAAACAGATTAATAGAATTGTGAAGGTTCGAAAAGACCTGCAGAGCTCCAGGACGCAGTACCTATATCTGCTTGAACTGTTAATAACCATTTTCCTATACATTAGCATAGAAGCAAACTCACTATTTATGCACCAAGATCCTAAGCGCCAGCTGAGCAAAATTATGCACAAGGCTCCAAGCTATCATTTTCAGTGTGCAGGGATGTTGATAATATCTCTATGGCAGGAAACTGCCCATAATCACTGATCACCAAACCTCTTACTCTGATTTGAAGAGTGGGAGAGGGAAGGCAATTTTAGTTTTAACTGTTCTGACGATTCAGAGCAGAAGGCATACTGGGTGATGGCTTAGAAACGGTGTACTGAATACTGATCTTCAGCACAACAGTTTCTGATACTGATGGACCTCACTTCAAGGTTGAGAAATTATTCTGCTGTGAATGTAAGACACCACAAGCCAGAATATTGTCCAGAACAACCAATTACTTGAGACGGTGAAGCAAATCTTCCAGGCCACAGAGAGAGATAACTTTTCATGTGAAATTTTAAGCCTTATATCAAAAAGGTGAACAAACAATTTTTGGAAAAAAATTCTCATGAGATATTACTTTTATCGGAAGGATAAGATCTCCTGTCACTTATGAAACTCATTGATCTGGAAATGTACTGTCATGAAGTTTGAAAAAAACTTTTGTGAAAACTCTCTGAGTGTGGTCCGTAGGTAAGGTTGTTAGGCAAGTGGTGATAAATGATCCCATGTTTAAGAAATCCAGGTGTAAGGCTTTATTGCAATCAAATTTCTGTGTCTGTATTACCTAGCAATAAATTTTACTGTATATTTTTATTTCAATCACACAGTTTCAATATTTATGCAATATTTATTCTCCTTCCTTCCTTCCTTCCTTCCTTCCTTCCTTCCTTCCTTCCTTTTTCATATATGCTCCGTATTTGTGTTCTTATTTTTGTTGTTCTCATTTTGGACAATATTGACTTATAACAATCTCATAAAGCATAAAAATATAAAGGGAAAAATATATCCCAAAGCAGAAATTATATTTATTCTCTTCAATCCTGTCACATATACATCTGTATGTTATGTGCTAAAGTTGTACAGGTTTAAAAAGGGTATGCACAAAGATCACGTGCAAGCGTGGAAACTCTGAAACCTCCAGCAAGGAAACGTATTTTTATTTATTAGGTAAGCAGTTGAGAAGATAGAAGTTTGAGGTCTATATATAAAATTGAAAACAGTTTAAACACAGGCAGTGAAGTTCTACTCCCTCTGAAATGTGTTGTATCAGGTAGAAAATAGGAAATGAGATTTTAGTCACACTTTTCTGTGTCCTGCCCACCCCCTCCTACCAAGTGCTATGAATCCACAGAAGAAGGTTTTGTAAAGTGAAAAGCTTTGCCTTCCACAAACTGCACCAAGATCTGGAAAGCACCTGCAGAGTCAGCGAAGTCCTTCCTTTTGTCACCATCTAATCAGAAGTTCTGTTACTCCAGACTGGAGCTTACTCTTTGTAGGATTTCCCCAGAACAAGAAGACCTTTAGAGGACGTATCAGCCACAGTTGCATGATGCCCAGTCACAATCTATTCATATTGCACTGAAGTTTTCTGTACATATATGCATACTTGCCCACAGGAATAATGCATGCTGGGTTTCGGTGTCTCCAGCGTGTTTTCTCTGTGTGGTGGTTTCAGTTTATCTACCCCAAACAGAATTTTTTTTCCGGTGTATCTTCATGAAATGACGTTCTGGAGCTCTGCTTCCTGGGAAGTGGCCAGACATCGTTTACTGATGGAAAGTAGAGAACAAACCTATTCTTTTCTCTCTAGTTTTTCATGCACAATCTTTCGCTTTTGCTTTAGGAGGCTGCCTTATCTCAAACTCAAGTTGCTCTTCATCCTGTTTTCTCTCCCTTGTCCAACTGGGAAGTAGAAGTGATAGGGAGGTTTGGTGGGTTTGGTGGGCACCTGGTGGTCAGCCAAGGTCAACTCACCACAAAATTTACTAATTAGTAAGATATATTTTCCACAGAGGGTCAAGGACTCTATAGGTCCCCATCAGCAGGAGCTTACAGAGGCTTAGGTTCTCTGATATTTTACAAGGATGATGCTGTACACCTGCCATCAGATCGTGCCTGTGTCCCATCCTCACTGCTGTTTCTGCTGTAATTGTAAACAGTTTGATTTCTCAAACCATCTCATCTCTAGGTATGCTTCCCTCGTCCCCCCATAGAAAAATAATTTGTTTTTCTTTCTCTGCCTGCAGACTTCGTAAACATCAGAGCCCATTGTGAAGTGCTCCCTCCAGCCTCCACCATTTGTGGACCCTGCAGTGTGACAGGATCATGAGGTGTGTGCAGGATATTTTCAATGGTAAAGAGTTTTAGGGCTTAGACATGAAGTCCCTGAGAGACCTCAACCCACTCAGTCTTCCCTATGCTCAAGTGGAATAAAAGAGTAATCTTATCATCCTTTACAAAGTTGTGAAGTGTTTGCTTAGCACTGTGTTATCTAAGCCTGTGTGTGACCCTTGGGTGGATTGCTATTCTCCCCATTGTCTATTTGTTTTATTTACATATTTAAATAAATACTTAAATCATGAGAAATCTCGGATTTCTAGATTCTGTTCCAATTACTGATCCATATATAGCACAGATCAAATATTAAGGCTTATGCATTTCCATGCCATGCCAAGGACCTATCTTGAAATTTATGAATTATTAGATAAGTTAATTTAGCCATTTAATTTTTATAATGTTGATAATGTTTATGTTGTGTCTATTAAATTAAAATGAGGAAGGGGGATAATAAAAAAGATGTCTTTTACTTAAAAGAAATGCTGGCTTTAGCATGTGTTTTCTTGTCAGCCTTTTGCGAGAGTTGTCCTTGACACCAAATGCCAAAACTTTTTTTATATAAATTATTAAGAAAGAGCATTGCATATGTTTTGCACCAGATAAATTATGCACCCATTTTAATCTAGACGAGAAATAAGGAATTCCTTTTTCACTGCACATCTGAATTTTGTATGGAATTTTGCACGTACTGTGATGCTGGGCCCAATATTTTATGCATCAGCATATCTCATGTTTTCTTTATAAACTGCGGAGAATCTGCACACTGAGTTATGTGTTTTATAAAAGGAAAGAAAGCATCTAAAATTAAAATAACGTAATCAAACAAGGAGAAGTGTTGCTTGGGTTTTTTTTCCCCCCATTTACTGCTATTCCCTTCTCCCTGAATCTTTTCGCATTCTCTTTTGGATTATTTTGAAACTCTGCAGTTACATGAAATTTCACAAATTAATTTCTCAGTAAGAGGCTGAAGAAGCAAAAAACCAGTGCACCAAACCTAGTAATCTAAATGCTTCTCTACTCTCAAACTTTTGCTCATTTGAGGTAAACTCAAGCAAACTTTTTCTTTCTCTTTCCTTTTTTTTTTTTTTTTTTTTTTTTTTTTTTTTTTTTTTTGATGTGTTGAATAATGTGGTTACCTTATTAATTTTCACCATGTTTTTAGTCCTGCCAAGATTGCCTCCAGCAAGGGATATTGATAGGGAAAGATGAGAAACATGAAAGGTTAACACAGAAGGGCAGATAAACAAATAGGATTTGATCCAAAGCCTGCTTGAGTCAATCAGAGATTTTTCCATTGGCTTCAGGAGACTTTGGATCTGACCCATCAGGCGTTTATGTATCAATAAGGTGAAATGCTGAGCAGCTCCTGTGAAATGTCAGTTGTCTTCTGCTCCCATACGTGTCAGAAAGAGTTAGGGGGGTTCACTGCCCTGGAGATTTGGAGTGTTTAAAAGTTAATAAGAAAGTACAGGGCTGAAAGAGGAACAAGGGGACAGAGACCACAGACTTTACTTACAGCTTCTGAGAAAGCCTGTTAAAGTCAATCAGATCAAGCAGGCACAACTGCTTTGGTGAATTAAGCAGAGTGGAGAAAGAGAAATGAGGAGATAGCATCTGAAGTAGAAAAGGTAAAAAAAACCAGCCAAAAACCAAACTGAGTTAACCAGGAGAATGGAGAATGGAGGAAAACTCAGAGGAGAGTTGAGATCAAAATTGAAGCTGGAGGATGAATACTCAGTTATGTCTGACTTTTGCCTCCTAAACACAATATACAACGGGAGTTCAAACATTTTTATTTTATTGTTTCATTCTCTTTTTAGCACTATTTAGTTTTCACTTCTGATTTCGAACAAGTCCTAAAATTGCACAAGGTCTCTGGGACATTTACAACCTTCTATTTCACATAACACTCCTGGGATCTTCCCTAGGGGCTATATTTGAGAGGCAAATTAATTTTGTTCACAGCTGCTGGCATGACACAAAGACTGTTTTTTCCTTTGCAAATTTAAACCTTTACTACATTTTTTTTTTCTATTCTCTTCACTGCTATGCCAGAAACGCTTTCCATTTCTGAGATGTGCATTTCATTCAGACAGCCTCACAAAACTGATGTGTTATTAACAGACCACCAGCAAAATGGGAAATGCTGGAGAAAGGCAGAAGACCTGATTTGTGTTGTTACATCTTCTAGGTCACTAATCCTAAAAAGAGTCAAGAACAGGATTCATAGATTTTCATAAATCACTCCAGAGGGGGTCGCATGGTCCCTCTGCCTGACAAGCAGGATCAAGAATTTCTGAACTACTTTTTAGTTCTGCTAATATAGACAAAGAAATAGACCAGGTTCATACAGACAAAGAAACAGGAAATTGTGTGTTTTATAAGGAACTGCAGCTAATTAATTAAGTTCAAGCAGGCATCATTTTTCTAATGATAAATAAAAAACCTTTGAATGTGGCTGCATAAGAATGGCATAAGAAAATAGTCACAAATATTGAAATTCAACTGAATAAATTATTATACTGTGGTTCTAGCTTTCCTAGCAACTCCCTCAAATACGCTGCATATGATATTTTAACCTTTTATGCATAAGTTTTGGTGATATGGAAAATAGTATTGCTTTTGTATTCTTCAAAACTAAGTCATTCTTTTTCCCCAGGCCAAAACAAGGACTGTGTGTCTGTTATGATACATGAAAGTCATGAGAATAATATAAAATCTTTGAAATTTACCTTAAACTGTGCTTGTTTTTGTTTATATTATACTGCCAGTATCTTAAGTGTAAAAAGTCATAAAAGTCAAAAAAATAATAAAAAAAAAAAGCATGAGAAATAAAAGGGAAAATATTGAACTGATTTTCTCGGGGAATTGAGAAAAGAAAATAATATTAAGAATTTAGTATGAATAACATTTCCAGCCTAAAGAAGGAAAGAAATATGAAAAGAATTTCACAATGTT
The DNA here is from genome assembly GCA_013397775.1 of Eulacestoma nigropectus. Classification (NCBI taxonomy): domain Eukaryota; kingdom Metazoa; phylum Chordata; class Aves; order Passeriformes; genus Eulacestoma; species Eulacestoma nigropectus. The sequence goes on from VZTE01003045.1 coordinate 23,143, forward strand.
TCTCTGCATTTTTCAAGTCTTCTCAAAAAGAGATTTAGCAAAATGATGGGAAAAATCTTCCAAACTTTTTCATTCAGATTTCAAAATATTGCAGTGAACAAGAGCATAAAATACAGTTCACTAGCCTACGGAGACCGTATTATTTTTTGAAAATATTTGGAGATCAAATTGATCTTGAAGAAGTTTAATTTTAAAAAAATCTATTAAATCTATTTCAGTAAAAGTGGTGGTGTTTCTTCAAAATAATGTATTGACTCTTGAGATATTTTATAGACATGGTAAAATTTTCACAGCTATTTATGACTGAGACCATTTGATGAATGATGAGTTCATCAGTAAGTCACTAAAGATAAGATTTATTTTAATTGATTTCATAATCTGGCTACTAATTAGTAGTTATGCCTATTTCCTTTACAGCTACTGGTGAGAGAAACACCTGGAAAGTACAAATCAGTGATTGATACATGAAATAAAATAGTCATGCTCTGGAATTATCTGCTTTATTCTTTCTGCCTTTCTCTTTCCCTCTCCTTCTCTCATCCTCTTTCTCTTCCATTCTCAAGAGCTTTCTCCTTCTTATCCTCTTCCTCTTTCTCTATTCCTCTTTCTCGCTGTCTTTTCAGTACAAAGGAAATTGATATGACTGCTTAGATTACTTGGTTAGCATGCAAACTAAAAAAGGTCTGATAAAAGCCCCTTGAGTTCCTCCTAAACAGTATGATAAAGTTGAGAAAATACCAATCTTTTGGCTCGGCCATGATGTAAATTGACAATATTCCTATTTAAAGGAATTTCATATTCATTTAAAGTTGATTTTATATATATAAATATATAAAATTTACTTAAGACTCAACCCTTGGGATCTTAAGACACTGGTCATTTTATTAATATCTACTGGTATTTCTTTTCCTTTCAAAGAAATTATCTGACTTATTCCAACTATTTGGTAAATTATTGCATTAAAGAAGCAGTCAGAATTAATTCAAGGAACAAAATCTTTAGGAAAAAAACTTACTACAAGAAAGCTCACAAGAATATTTAGGCAGCTGATTTACATGAGATTCGGGGTTATTTCTGGCAGATACAGTGTTAGCTGCTATGGATGTGTTACTCACTAGTAGCACATTGATATATTATGAAAGGATGTGCTTGTGCTGTTCACTCAGAAGGTTGTCACTACCTGAAAAGGGAACTGAGCTCTGATTTCCTTTAAAAAAACCCCTGATGTTTGCTCTTTATTGCTCAATAAGTTGGCTTTTCCTTCTTTTCTTTTCTTTTTTTTTATTTTTTCCCCCTCTCCTGACACGCAAGCAAAGTCCATCCTGAGCTCTCTTTTGGAAGCGCATCCCCGCACTTGTGCTGCCGTGCTGGTGGCGGCTCAGAAGCAGAACTGGCGTGAGTGCTGCTCTGTTGCTCCTCTACCTGCCGCTTCCTGTGCATCCAATTCACATTATCTGTGCTGTCTAAGGGGGTCTGATACCGAGGTCATTATGACATCTTGGCTTGAGGGGCATTAAGGAATCCATTTTAAGCCGGCAAAGAGCCATTGTTATCATTGCTCTGCGGTATGATTAATAATTTTGAGGTTTCTTCTCCCCCACCTACGCCTTCCCGTACGATGTGTTAGTACAAAACTTTGACCTTGCAGTGAAAGATAATAACAGAGCATATCTGTGGGATCCATGTGATTAATACAGCAGTCTGGGAGTCACAAGGAGACTTATGGAATACAACTAAGATGCTTGAATACATCAGTGATCTCTTCGCGTTGTTCACCTTCTTACTAAATAATTTATCAACTTAATGATAATCACATTCAAGTATCATAATTACAGCCAACTCTTTAAAAAACATCAATTCAAAAGCTGAAAATGTAGCCGTTCTTTCTTTCTCCCTCCCTCCACACTTTCTACCATTAGCTATTAATGCCAAAATATGGTCTTTATTCATTCTACTGACACAATATAAAACCAATGTAGATTTCCCATTTTTCATAAAATTTCCATTCGCACTATTAGTTTCGCTGATAGCAGGCTGGGAAATGTTGTTAGGCTACAAGATGGACGACACTGCAAAACCTCAGCATGTTAAGAAGCCATAAAATTTTATTCAGTTCATTTACTGCTACAGTCCAGTAACCCTATAGTAACAGTGTGCTATTTTTATTGTGTATTTATTTAAAGCTTGAATATTCCCTCTTCTGGGCCATCTAACCAAATTACTCTGGTTTCCTAACGAACTCTATTGTAGAAAGTCAAGGGTGTGCATCTGACCCATGGGTCCTCTTTCTTTCAGATAGTCTTGGGAGAGTAGTCTGTTTTTCATAAAAGATGAGTTATAAGAAAAAGTAAAAAAAAAAAAAAAGTACAAAGCAGAAAGCCATGAGTGAAAAAAAATTTTGCCTTGAGGAAGAATGTAGAGATAGGACCACAGGATCTGTAAAAGAAAAATTAACACTTTTAGTGAGACGTGTAGGGACTCTATTCTCACAGCAAAGAATCTCCACACATCTTTAGTGTTATCTTGAACCCATTTTAACACATAGAAAAAAATCGCTGTCTCACTAGGTTCAGGCTTCTGTCCTACAAACAAATTAGCGTAAATCCTGTAATTCCAAGTAGCTCCTGAAAACTAAGTATTAATAACAAAATTTGTTTACATATGGTAGTTCAGGTAGATGGTCTAAATAGAAGGAAAAAAAAAAAAAAAACCAACAAATTAATCAAACCTAAAACTCGTTTTTGCTCCTTATTTTTTTTTACCTATTTATTTTTTAATTTAATTATTTATTTATTAGCTTCTCTGTAAAATCCTTTTTCAATTAATAATGTTGAATAATATTTTGAATGACATTTCAACATTTGCTTCAGGATTAGAGGACACACTCACAAAAAAGAAATTATAATAAAGAGGGGTTACCGTTCTTTAAATCTTACAAAATAGCTATGGAGTTTAAGGTCAACGACAAGAGGCAGGTGAGGTAAACCACTGGAAGGATCAGAGTTTTCTCTAGTACACTAAAGAGTTTGAAAAATATTGCGTAATTTTCACAAAAGCACCCAACAAAACCATGTCAGAGAGACCAGAACTATTGCACACGTGTGAGACTTTGGGTGGGAGTGTTGATCTGCTGGAGGGCAGGAAGGCTCTGCAGGGGGATCAGGACAGGCTGGATCCATGGGCCAAGGCCAGTTGTGTGAGGTTCAACAAGGCCAAGTGCCAGGTCCTGCCCTTGGGTCACAACAACTCCCTGCAGCTCCAGGCTGGGACAGAGTGGCTGGAAAGCTGCTGTGTGAGAAAGGACCTGGAGGTGCTGGTTTTCAGTGGCTGAACATGAGCTGGAGTGTGGCCAGGTGGCCAAGCAGACCAATGGCACCGGGCTTGTGTCAGCAATAGTGTGGCCAGCAGGACCAGGGCAGTGCCCATCCCGTGTGCTGGGGGCACTGGGGAGGCCACACCTCGAGTGCTGTGCTCACTTCTGCACCCCTCACAAGAAGAAAAACACTGAGGTGCTGGAACGTGTCCAGAGAAGGGCAACAGAGCCGGGAAGGGTCTGTAGAGTATTTAATGTTAGGAGTGGCTGAGGGAGCTAGGGAGACTTAGCTTGGGGTAAGGGAGGCTCAGGGAATGCTTTGCTCTCTACAAATCCCTGAAAGGAAGGTAGAGCCAGCCTATTTTCCAGGCAAAAAAGTGACAGGATGAGAGGACATAACCTCAGGCTGTGCCAGGGTAGGTTCATGTCAGACATCAGGAAGAATTTAATCACAGAAGTAGTTGTCAAGCATCGGAATGGGCTGCCCAAGAAGGGGATGGAGTCACCATTCCTGGAGGTGTTCAAGAAATGACTGGATGTGGCAATTATGGCTATGGTCTAATTGGCATGGTGATGTCAGGCAAAGGCAGACCTCAATGATCTTAGAGGTCTTTTCCAACCTAAATGAGTCTGTGATTGTGTGACTAATCAGGACATGGCACAAGCCAAAAAATCCCTCTGCAATCGCCCGCGCTGTTAAATAATCAGGTGAGATTGAGCCTAGTTCATCTACTGCTCTTGCAGATTTCGTTCTGACACAGTCTGGGCTTAATACGATTTTGGGCTAGGAGGTAGAGTGGAGGCAGCTGATTTGTTTTGAGACATACATTAATGTCTTTAAATCCAAGCTGGGCTGGACCAGAAAGTGGTTCACTTCTGATTTCATTTATTAGCATAGCTGCAGCCTCTCTCTGCAGTCCCTTTGCCAACAGCTTAGCAGGAAGGCAGGGTGCCTGTGCACTTGGGTCACTAAGGTCACGTTAGCGAAGGGAGGAGAGACAAGTGCTGCACAGCAGAAGCCGTCCTCGTTAATGCGGGTGAGATCCTTCTCAGAGAGAGCCATATGAAAACAGGGCATCTAAGTTATTTTACCTGGGCTCCCTATTCAACCCAAAGGAGTCATATCTGGAGAGAAATTCATTCCAGCAACCAGTCATTTATTTTGCAGCAGACTGAATTGTCCTTGGGAACTGCTTAATGTCTCTTTAAGAAAGAACCTAGATGACTATTTGAAACTGGAGGCTTAGCTTCCAGATGGCTATATTTACACCAGATGATCTTAATGCATGATTAGAAGTTGCCAACTACACCTAAGTAATGAGGAAGAATCTATTTAACATAGAATAAAGTAGATGTTCATAAATTAATTATGAGAGCCTCGTAAGGACCAAGCACGACTGTACCTACAAGACAAATTGTTAGCTGGAACAGCTTGCAAGCTGCCGTTTAAAAATTCCTGCCCATATGAAACAAGGAGGATCTGACCCAAGATGTTGTTAACAACACGGTGTACACAATCTGTGGCTCAGGAAGTCCCAACCTCACTGATGACTGGAAAGCGAATATATAGCAAGGAGAAATAACTTCATACTTTCAACGTATGTCAAAATCTTTCCATCGGCATCTGCAACCTAAGTCAGAAAAGGAGAGGAAGGATCAAGTGGTTTGCATTGATAGTCCTATGAACACACCCCACTATGTAAAAAACAAAAAACAAACAAAAAAACCCCCACAAAACCAAACACAAACAAACAAAAAAAACCCAAAACCAACCAACCAAAAAAACAAAATGCAAAAAAAAAAAAAAAAGTAGAAACAAAACAACACCCCCCATAACACCTCCAAGAATTTATTTATAGTTCTCCAGCTTGAGAATTTTCTCTTCCACGGCACACAAGCCATAAATTCCTCCCTGGAGCTGAAATGAAGTACATTTTTAATAAAGATATCAGATTTTGTTCTAACCATTTCCAGCAGAAGAGTGTCCATTAAAATTCCTTGTGAACTGTTCTACCTTTGTGATGTTCAGAAAAAAATGTCTATTTTACAGGAACTTGTGGCATTTTAACATGGATTTAGATTTCATATCAAGACACAAAGAAGAAAGAGAAGTTGATATTTGAAATTTGTTCTGTCAACACTATCAATTCATTTTAAGACAAAAGGATCAAAATGTTGAGGTTTCACATTGAGTAATGAATTATATTTAGAAGCATCATAGAAGTATAATCAAAAATAGGTGCAAAATCTTAGACTGAGTGCATAAAATAATTTTAATATAAATATTATATTAATTGGTATTATTGTAATAGAGAATAAATTCAAGAGGTGATGTAAAATAGAATAGTTCACCTTTTTCAAACTTAGACCATTTAAGATAATGAAAACAAACTAAATGTGCAATGATGCAACAAGATATCTTCTCCTTGGCGAAAGGTCTTTAGAACGACATATTTCTGTAAAACATGTCAGTTGAAATGTCTCAGCATTTTCTCATGTAGAATGGTCATGGCTTTTTTGTCTGTGCTACTGATTTTCCTCAGTTTTTGAATACGTGTTACGAACATTTTTGTTGGCATACCATACACTGAAAACCCTTCCAACACTTTCTTCTAAGTATAAGTTTTTTGTAGTGCACGTAAGTTTCTTTTTGGGATGACGGGGACAAGAGTTTACAGAGAAGCAGAAACGCGAAACAGAGAAGCAAAATAATAGTGATGATAAGAAATAAAATATAAAGCCACCAGCAGCAATTTAATTGTCTTGAACCCTGGGTTGCATCATAAACAAAATCTGGAGGCTCACTACTGCTACGTCTGGGAAGATGATGATTGCATCTGGTGCTATGAAGATATTGCTTTCTACCAGTAATGGAATGAATTGGACAGACGAAAGTCTATAGAGCTTGTGTCCCCCTACCCCCAGGCCACAACAGAGAGGGAGCAAGATGTGTCCACTTACATTAGCGCAAAAGGCTTTGGACGTATTTATTCCAAAGGTCTGTGTTAAACACTAAGAGGTCATGAGGAATATGCCACAGACATTTCCCAAGGGACGGGGAACACACATTAAAATGAAAAGAGAAACATGTACAAATTAATCAAACAGTGACTATGGGTGCTTTCAGCATCTTTAACAGTGGTTGGGGAACATTTAAGAATCGATATGTGTGGTAAAAAAACGCCTCTTATAGCAAAATGTCACACATGCTTCCCGGAATGGCTAATGTCAAGTTCCAAACAATTCTACTGACCAAAGCAAAATGAAGCAAATTCAAGCAAGTAAACCAAACTGTGTGATTAACTGGGATTGAATACAGCATTTTTGAAAGGGATAATTTTCCCAGTCAAGGGAAGGGCCCTGCTTTTCACAAGAAAAGAATGTCAGACACCGTTTAGTGCGGCTCTCTCAGACAGAAAGAACTTCCTGGGACTGTGTGGAATGAATATGCTGCCTGTGAAGTCTGAAATGTTATACTACAGTGAAAAGGCAGCACCAGCATGAAATGAGAAAACCACAGATTTCCCTTTTGACTGGTAATTTAAGAGATAAATAAGGAACACAAGGATTAGAACACAGACCACCTTTCTCTCAGTGGAGTATCAGAGGCATTAGGCTTCCAAATTATGTTTTCTTTTTCATGGCTTCTCCCTATGAATATTGATGAGCCAGTATGTAGCCAGGAATGCCTCAAGAGGAGCCACAAATTCACGTGTATTTAGGGGATAAGGCTGTCCTTGGGTGACAGAAGAACTGATTCAGGCTCAGGAAGGATGATTCTTAAGTAAGTGCTTTAAACACTAGGTTATATAGAAGGAAACGCGAAAACTAGGAATAAATGAAAAACATTGCAGAAAATTTTACCTCTTGTCTCTTAACAAAATTCCCAGACCTACATGGTATTCATCTTTCTAAGTGCTGGTTTAAACAATGAAATGTGGCATGTAATGTCCCAGTAAAAATCCTTTATGTATGAAAACTGAACGCACCATGATATTCAATGCTTGTTCTCACTAAATATCTAGGAAGACAGGTGGCAAATGTTTACTCTGATCTTACATCAGTTTAAGAAAAGTAAAGCACAGAATGGAAATATATATCTATCAAAGCCATAATAGAAAAAAAAAAAAAAAGTGATTTTTGAATAAAGAAGTATAAACATTCTGTAAACTTATAACACAGTGAGGAAAAAATAAGAAAGTCAGAAAACTATAAAGAAAAGAGGATGAGTGCAAGACTCAGAAGAGCCTTTTACAAATCAACATATCCAAGATACATTTCAGGGAAAAATAAAATACAACAAAACCGTAAGACTATTATTCAAAAAGAAGACTCTTTGCCCCAAGGCTGTAGCTGAGGCTGGGGCTCATCAACCCTTGCTCCCTGCTGACTTAAAGAAAAGAATTTCAAATAAGAGAGTTCGAAGAACAAAAGATGTGAATCTCAAAGCAACTAATGAAAGGAAGAGCAAACTCCACCTCCCACCCTGAGCTAACTCAAGAAATAGGAAAAATGTATGAGCACAGCAGAGCCTTTTTCCCCCTTTTCTTTTGCAAACTCTTGAGAGAGGAAGGAAAAAAAAAAAAGATAGAGGCAGAACGTTCTTGAATGGAAACTTCAAACATGCAAAGTCAAAAATAAAGCTTCAATAGGCAAAGAAAGCCTCCTTGAATATATCTTTCTATGCATGCATGTGTGCAAGCTCTCCTATTTTTTAATCTCTAAAGTGATTTCAAGACGTATTTTCTGAAATAAAAAATAAAGAAACTTCACTCATGCTTCTGTTTCTGTACCTCTTTTTTATCACCAAATTTTCTTTTTACATAAGTCCTCATTACTTAATTTTTCCAGATGATGTCCCAGTGAACTCTGAAGACTTTTTAGGTTACCTGTGATTCACACAACCCTTCTCCAGTACTATGTTGTTTGGATATTTTTTTCCAAATCCTAAATTTTACTTTAAGAAATATTGTTTTCATCAGTAGACTTTTATCTGAGTTAATTAGGAATATATAGTCTAGTGTTCACTGCAATGATGAATTATAGGGTAGAGTGAAAAGGAAAATCAAATGTTTTCAGGCACTATCAAAGCTTATTTTTTGATCCAAATGAATGTTAATAATAGTGTTTCATAAGAAAATCTATCTTTCAGAAAGTTACTGAGGAAAACCAACAAATTTTGTACTTTATGAAACAGAAAAATATTAAGTTGTGGTAAACCAGAAATGTCACTTAGATTTACTTTATTATTATTATTATTATTTTTCTCTTTTTCACAAGTTCCTTTTTTAAGTGCCCTTTCTGTATTATTGAAGTTATTATTTTCTAACAGAAATTCCAGTTTTTGGCAGTGTAAAGATCCTTAATCAATACTGAGATGAGAATAAAACTTTGGAGAGTTAACCGTTGAGGAAATTAATTTTAATACGGTTTTAAGAGGTTGTAGAAACACAGCCCTCACACCATGCCCAGCCGTATGACGGATGTGTGAAAGTTCAGACAGTAGTAGTGAACAAACAGAACCATTCCAAGCTCTGGTCTGGTTTTGAATCAGCTGAGAAGTTGCAAGAAGGTATTTGACAAAAGCCTTCATCGCTCTGACATTTTTAAATACGTCTGTGGTGTACAACCCCGTGCCGGCTCGAGATGCCAGGCCTTCTATCCTTATGTTTACAGTACGGTACTGGGATGAAGGACACGCACTTGCCTTGCCTCACCTTTTCCCCTTAATGCCCACATATCCCTTGGATGTAAAGATTTCTGCCCAACAGCAAGGTGTAAAGCATTTGTTTTATTCTTAATAATCAAAGGATAAAGACTTCATTTCCCTTAAAACACAGAGGCAGTGTCTCAGTTTCAGGCAAGTTTCGGGGGAAACGGTCCGGAAGGAACATCTCCTCCCCAGAAGACAGGTTTCAGCACTCCTTCCCTCACCGACACGAAAGGAATTTCTTGGATGAAAGTGAAAGAAACTATTTATTTAACAAGCAGAGTGTTGGCAAGGCACAGGAAACAAATGAGTAATGTTAGATAATAAACCTTCTCGATGCAGGGAAAGCTGGTGGAATCAGAGTTCTTTTCCGTAGCTGGCTCAGCCCGTCCTGAGGACCAAGGCCGGGATGCGGCATCTCCGCAGCCTCCCTGCCGGTCCACAGGGTCCGATGATCTGGTTCTTGGATCATAGTTAGGCCAAACAGTTCCAGAAGAAGAAGAAGTTCCGGAGGATTTCCATATGCAGTCCTGGGCAAAAACCTCTTGCCTCAGCTAACAGGGTAGCTAAAAGCAGGAAGGGGCTCCCTCGGCTCTGCAGCGGTGAGAACGCGGGGGAGTGTGTGAGTCCTTGAACACAACCGAGCTGAAGAATTCGTGCAGCTTCTCTCCCCTCTCTTCTGGACCCAGCTTAAAGCTGTGGGATCCATTTCTGGGCAATGGGCAGACGATAGGGGAGTACAGTATAATCATAAAATCACCCCAAGACGGTCAGGTAACTCAACATGAACTCAGCTAAAACTTTGCTGTCTCCAGGAAACAGTTGCTGCTATTTCTTCACCTCCCAACAGGCCCTTCTGTTTCCCAGGAACTCAAGTCTATCTTGCCATTCTGATACTCCAGGGGATTAGGAGATTCAGGTGAAAGGTAGGCCTTACTCCACAGCAATACCTCACTGGAGATATCCCATAACCGTCTGGACGCAGCCCTGTACAACATGCTCTGGGATGACCCTGTTTCAGCAGGAAATTTGGGCCAGATGACCCTCTGTCGTCCCTTCCGACCTGACCAGCTCTGTGATTCTGTAATATCAGGTTAGCTGTTTCATTCAAAAAGCCTTCTTAATGAATTGTGCTGAATGTTGGGACAAGAAGGCAGGACAAACAGCTGTGAGACAAGTGAACAGACAAAACATCATCACTGTGGAATTGCCACGTGCACTCCCAGGCTGTACATAATTTCTAAATAAACCTGGCGACTAACACAATGTCTGCTGAGGAGACTGATAAAAGATTCTTCGTATTGCTCTTTATTACCCAATTTCTGCCCCAGAGCAGACTGCATTTGCAGAATATCATGTCTTCATTTACGTATGCCTAATCAGTGGACATTAGAAAGAGCTCTAAGTGTTCAGATTCTATGGCAATGGGATGGCAAACCCGTGGGTGCAATTATCAAGGCAATTATTGCCTTAGAAAATGAAAATGCAACAAACTTGATTTGCTGTGTTTCTCCAACCAAACCACAGAGCCAACCGTGCACAAAGCTTTAAAGGGAATGAGGGTCAATTCAACACTTGTCTGTATTGTGCCTGCTTTTGTCACATAATAGAATTTGACAGCATGATAAACCCCATCACTTTGATTTCAGGAAGAGAACATGGGAAGTGAAAAAAGCTTTTCTGAATTCCCTGTAGCTCATACTTGATCGAAGAATTCTAGATAAAAGACTGAAAAATTGTTTAAAATACATAATAAAAACCTATTTCAACTACCATAAAAGTTGCTAGTATGAACACAGCAATCATCTTCAATACGATGTAAGTTTTCTGAAACTACAAAGGATTTCTTATCAAACTCTCGCGTCTTTAAGAGAAGTCTAGGTGGTTTTTTGTTTGGTTTGGTTTTAAATTTTATTGTCAGCAAAAGTATCACAGGAAATCTGTGAATGCATGACAAAATCTGAGATGTATTCAATGATTCAACCAATGAATTATTTAAGACTAGGGAAGAAAGTTTGGGTTTTTTTTTTTTTGCCAGACCTGCTCTTGCTGAGGATAGTTGTAGGCAGCATACCATTATCTGTCCCTTTACTATACAATATGCAGAAACTTGGCTATGCAACTTATTTTCACATCACTGTTGTCAATGATCAAAAAGATCCTTTCTTTCTTATGACTCTTGGCATGGCTGCTGGGAAATGAAAGTTGAAAATGCTTGAATAAATAGAATATAGAAGATTTATTCAACAATTGAATTATTTAAATCTACATAAGGAATGAGACCTGTGAGGCAACACTTCTGTTTGCAATTCTCCAGGCTTTTTGGGGCTTATTTGATATATAATTTCCTTAACGGCTTACTGTGGTGTTTGAATCTTATTATTTATTTTTCTTGAAATTACTACAGTAAGATGACTGCTGGAGAAAAATCTACACTGAGACAGGCTTTGCTGATCAATTAAAGACCCATTTTCTCTCAGCTTCATAAGTGTAAATCAGGAATAAGTATTAACTACCGCATTTGTAGTGAGGTTACTCTAGATTTACTGACATAAGTGAAAGCAGAATGGAGTCCCTGAGGTTCTTTTTTGCTCAGGTAGTAATATTAAGTCAATTGAAGTGCCAAATAGATATTCACCAATGTTCGAATTCTGTTGTTTCATTTTGCCCTTCACAGTAATTTTTAAATTTGTGGGTACTGATCTCCTCAAGGGGGGCAAAAGTGATGGTAAAAGAACTTTAAATAAAAATGCGTTGTTCGGTTCTGTGCTTCAGTTGTTCCCTAATTTTACAGTCCCTAAGATTTTACATCTGTAGATCAAAGTTGCATGAAGAAAGAAAACATGAGTCAGATGACTCGAAGTTAAAAGGCTGATAATCGTGGGAGAGCTCTGGCTGAGACTTAGCGTATTTCACCTAATTTCACCTTGTTTACCTCTGCTTTGGTTTCACTATCTACAAAACCACTATAAAATTAGGTTGAAAAGAGCAAACCGTTTACTGAATTTACTTAATGACTGCATTCTGAAGACACTGGCTTTGCAAGATGCTCTAAATCTCCAGCCTTCTGTGAGATAGAACATTCTACCCTTTTCCAGGGGACTATATGAGTTATAATCAGTTGGGTTGTTATTGTTCTTTTAGGAAGAAACAATGCATTAATATTTTTTAATGACTCAGATAATAAGCCAATCTACAAATAGCAAGGATTCAAAAGAAGATATCCCGATCTTGGGTTTATTTCACGGTAATTCCATGGACAATTTTTAATTCCCTTCTCAAATTTCCTTCCATTCTAGGGGAGTATCTCCAGCCTTCTACAGTCTTCTTTATGTAGTATATATAGAAATTTTGCATCATTTTAAGGGAGAGCTGAGGAATTTTGACATGCCTACTTCCTACATTTTTCTCCTTTTTTTTCTTTTTTTTAAATTCCTCTTTTTAATTGTTATTTTTTAATATTGGAACCAATTATACAACGACAAACTCATACACTTACCTATACTATTATGAAGCAAGATATTTAGAAGACAGTTGTAGGAAGAGTACCTGGAAAAAAAAGACCCTTGTTAAGCTATGGGATAAGTTTCAATGCCTAGATTATTATTTGCATATAGTTATTTCTGGCATCATGTGTAGACAAAATGCCACAGCATTGCATTTGACACTACCATTTAACTACACACACAGTGTGAAGTCAGTTAAAACTAATAGAAAAAGTGATGAACAGCACAAAGACTTAAAGCAAGATTCTTGATTGCAGACCAAAGTAGTTATTTTGTGCAGAACGGTCTTGTTCAGTTTGTTTTGTAAAAACCTCACAGGAAAGCTAATGAAGACATTAGCTCATTAGAGCCATATAAAATTTATTTAATTTTTCTTTTTTTTTTTTTTTTCTTTTTTAAGAAGAACTGATGCAATTTTCTGTAAATTGAGTAGAAATTACTGATGTGGTAACCAGTCTGGAAAACTGATCCCACTTGGCTCTTCTAACAAAGCCAAACTAAACCTACTCAGAAATTCTTGACTGATTTCTGGTACATGTGATCATTAGCATTTTGGGGCTTTTTTTGGAGGGAGCGAGTGGATTACGGGATCAATAAAATTAATTCCTTCTGTGATACTTTCTTCTTGATTGGAAATTAAGGACTGTCAACCAGATCTAAAGAGAAGTCTGAAGATATACACAGTTGTCTTCATAGATTCTTAGAGTCATGAAATCATTTAGGGTGGAAAGAGATCTTAAAGACCATTTATTTCCAACCTCCTGCCATGGGCAGGGACGACTTCCACTATCCCAGGTCGCTCCAAGCCCTGTCCAACCTGTCCTTGGACACTTCCACAGGTGGGGCAGCCGCAGTTTCTCTGGATAACCTGTGCCAGGGTCTCACCATCCTCACAGGGGAGAATTTCTTCCTAATACCTAATGTAAACCTACCATATTGTCTTGCCTTGTGCATGGAAACACCAGAGTTTTCATGCACCATTAAATACGAACAAAACCTTTCCAGGACCTTAAGCCCCGTGTAACCTTTCTGGCCATGACGTCAGAGTTCTGGCTATCACAAATTAGCTATTTGGGATGTGTTTTCATCAATTAAAAAACCCCCACACAGAGACAGATCCTAACCTCGATGTAGGGATAAATGCACCTTGCAAAGATTCACCCAGGTAAGAGGTACAGCTCTGCCTGTTACAGAGTTCTGCAGACTTAGTAAATAGCTATTTAGAAATGTAAGATATCTCTGCATATTTATCAAAACTATGTTTTTGTGTCTGAAAATAATTATTTTGACAAAAGTGCTGAAGTTTTCCTGAGTCGAAGGTTAAATTCAGGTCTCAGAGAATCACAGTCGTAGATAATAGTTGAGATGTCAGAATATGCACAAGGTAGATGGAAAAACAGCTGTAGGTCATTGAACTCAATGTTGTTTTTTTCCTGCCTAGACACTAAGAAATCAAACAAATCAAATTTTTGTCCTGCGTTAGAACAAAAACTAATTCCAAAACAATCTTTTTTTTTTTTTCCATAAAATTAAAATACTGTTTTCTAGACGGACTTAATGAGCTGCCATAATACCAATAAATTATATGCTTATGAGATTTCTTCACAATGTTGTAACATACAATGTTTATGTCAAATTCAAAAAGCATTTTCAGTTTGGACATATGACAACTTACTTCAGTTAAGTTTCTGAGAAGATGCATGGCATAAATGAAGAAAGAGTAAGACAGGGTTTTTCCTACACTCCTTTATCCAAAGGATTCTTAGAATGAATGATCTGTTTCAGGTTTGCAGTAGAATTAGTCAGGACAATCGGTTGTCTCTAATGAGGATGGCTTTAATGCACCTAACACTACATAATGTTTCCAAAAAATGATCTTACCTATCTATAGCTGTTTCTTAAAAAAACCACAGATTTGTCATTGTGCTATCAGAAATGGCAAAAAAAACCATATTTTGCTTTTATAATTATATTCTGCTCAACTACCCTTCACATTCCACTCAGGAAGACTGGCTTTAGTCTGCTTTTCATTTCAACAATCTGGTTAGTGGTGCTTGCACTCATTGCACTGATGGCATAATGTGAGAAGACTCAGACATTCTTTTTAACCACATAACGACTTTCTATTACCGAAAACAGGGAATCTCCTAAAAGCCAGGAGAATGGGAGCTTAAAAGGAAGGATCTAACTGGCAAAAGGAGAAATAAATTGTATGTCAGTGGAACAACAACAGCAACAACAAAAGGTAATAGAAAAAGAATGTGGGCTGAATGAAGTAAATAAGGTTAATTAGAAACAATAAAAATCCTCAAAATATGCATGATGGGGGAAAACAATTTGTGACAGATTCAAACCTTCAAAAATCTTGAATTTTTTAGCCTTTTTTTTATCAGTTTTGGGAAACTCAGGCAAAAATAGTTTTGTAATTAAGTTACTGAGCTAGCACTCAGGAAACTGCAATTTATTTATTGTTTCTGTTAGACATTCTATGTAATTAGAGAAAATGCCTTAGATATTGGGATTTAAAGGCCCTGATGGCAAAACAAGGACAGCAATATTTCGCTCTACACCCCTTGTTTCCAATCCTGTTTCTCTGGTTTGTGTTCATTAGGCCAATAAAGCAAGTACGAAAAGATGATTCAGTACTTCCGTGACCTAACACGGGAATAGGGTCAAGCCAAGTTCTGTCTCCTGTGTTGATGAATATTATTTATACAGAAGGAAATAATTTTACTGGAGAAAACTATCTTATGCACGTGTGAAGACTGACGTGTTTGCCTTTAAAAATGTCAAGACCTACAACTTTCCAGTTGTGTTCTGAGTCGTGTATAGCCTGGCGTACAAAATTTCCGCTGTGACTGGTAGGAGGTAGCAGCTGTTACCTCTGTGCTGACCTGGTCACCCAGGGTCTCAGGACTGTTTCAGGTTGTATTGACCAAAGATGATCTCAGGATGATTTGTCTGTTTAAAAAAGTCTTTTTGTAGGTGGATATTGCCTCAATAGTTTCAGCTTAGCTCTTGCAATACTTCACAAGGTGAAGTTCTGACAACTTCTGCAATCACTAAGTCACAAGCGTTAATCCTTTATGTTAATTGAGGCTGAGGAAAGTTGATGAATAACTTCAGCTAAGTCAATTTAAGGTGATTTAAATTTTGTTGTAACCAGTAAATAAAAAGCAAGAAGTATACTTAGAAAACTTTCAAAAGCATCCACAAGAAAACACAAAATGAAAAGAGTTGAAGTCAAAGTCGTCATTACAGTTTACTGTTTTATTAAGAACTTTATTAATTGGCAAGCCCATAAACTCACATTATTCAGTACAATTAAACTGGTTGATTTTACAAGACTGTTTGACCGTAAACTAAGGAATGGGCTAGAAACTGTAAAGTTTGTGTGTGTCAGTCTTAAATGCATTGTGAAATGGAAATGTGTCAGTCAATCTCATTGGAATAATAACAGCTGCTGTATTTTGATAAGACTGGGCTTGTTTTAAAGTAATAATAAATTCTTATCAGCACTTACTAGATGTTATCCATTTTGACCACAACAGGATTTTTAGTTTAACACTAGGAAGATTATGAAGCAAATCTTTCTTGAGCCTTGTCCAGGTATAGAAGCTGTAAGGATGTGAACTGACCAGCCTGGATTTGCAACGGCAAAGCCGTGCCTAATGGTCTAGAACATCTTTATGATGAGATGAGTGGCTTGGTAGATAGTGGAGAGCCATAGAAATAAAGTAGTCTAACTTAGCTTTAGTGACTCTTTCGGGCTGCTTTCCTACAGCAGTAGGAAAATAAGGGGAAAAAGTAGGAATTTATATTAAAAACCTGCCTAAGCTCTAACTTTGAAGTTGATTCTCCCCAACACCTCTGAGCAAGTGCCACAATAGATGACCTCCAGAGGTCACTTTCAACCTAAATTATTGCGCAATTTTACGAGTGCATCATCCTCCACACATTCAGTAGAATGGTTGTTTAAGCACTCCTTGAGGAAATCTAAGTCTCAAATGGCTTTGAGTCTAGCAAAAATTTGGAGATCATTCCAATGAACAAATTGATTTGCATGGAAAGAAATTAATTTCCAATTCAGCATTGCAGCACAATCATAGATCCACATCCCTAAGTAATTATACAAAGCTTATTTCCCTTCTCCCTTCAGGAAATGATTGCATGAGTCCTAACAATCTAGCAATGAAAGCAGTTTCTGTGTGAGCACTGATTCTTACTTGCTTGGGAACTCAGAGTCACCTTCACTAGAGCCCAGCTGTCTCAAATTCAAGAAGAGAGATTTGTTTTGTCTTGTTTTCCCGGCTTCAGTAAAATACGAATTTGCCAGAAATAATAAGATCCAAATGCTCGTAAGTAAATGGCAGCTTAAACAAAGACAGTTGGGCAGTAATTGTTTCTGTGTTTTCAGTTGTTTCCGTTTCAAGCTTTGTCATTGACTTTATCAGTACGTGTTCTCTGTTGGCTAAGATTTTGGTTAGACATGCCAAGAAAAATAATTTAGAATTTTGCAGTCTAAGCAGTTCACAGCCCTCTGTTACCTGCTCTATTTTTCAAGTATTTCCCTATGTCCCTCTTCACCGAACAGAGAACCTGAATTCTGCACTCATACCGAATATTTCTTTCCTGAATACTCTGAGCAAAGGCTTTTTAATATTGACATTGACTAAAAAGTGAGAAAAAAATACCAGGAACACCTGATAAAAAGCTGTAACACGTAAGGAAAAATTTTATTTCTGGCACTGGGGTTTTACCAGAATGCCCTTTATCCACAGCTTGGTAAGAGCTGTGAATTCTGCAATAATGCAATGAATTGAAAATTCCTAGTGAGTTCAGCAGGCCAGGTCCTTGAAACATGTGAGTTTTGGGGGAAGGATGACACGCAGAGGGCAATACAGTCATGCAGAAATCCTCATGAGCAGCTGAACATAACCATTGTGAATGATGAGGCCCCACATCGCACAGCGGCAAGAGCCGGGACTCGCCCCTACTTTTAGCTGTCTCGAAGTTAAGTGTCCAATTTAAGCTATTCCCTTGGACTGTCCATAGTTAATGGAGAAATATAGCTAAGACAAATCGCTTTCTGTAGATCTCCCTCTTAAACACCCATCATAAAATGAGCTTAATTGCCCTCCAGAGGCACCGATCCCCCACAGCTGGCTATAGAAGGAGCCCAGTTGTCTAGCTCAGGCTGAAGAAGTGATCTCTCCTGGGATGCAATTGTACCATTCCATTGAATGAATAGCTATCGAATCAAAAGAAACCATCATTGTTTTCAGATGTGGGGAAANCCTGTTATTTATTTGAAACCTTGCTCACCAACTCATTGTAGCATAATATTTCAATTTTTTTAAAAAGTGGGGAAAAAAAAAAAAAAAAAAAAAAAAAAAAAGATGGGAGGACTGTTCTGTAATTTAGAGGTGACTATAGATTTGTTAATTTTCTCCTTGCTTCCCTTTTTCTTTCAATGATAAAATTGTTTTAAGGAAATTAAAATGTAGCATGAATACCCACTGAGAATAATCCTGTGTGAGCTCCAAGGTTGGGTTTTTGCATTTTCCTTCTCCTGTATTGTTTACTTATTGCATTACTTATCTTGTGTTGTCTTCATGCTGTTCTGCACGAATCAAAGAAACACCTTTAACAATCAGCCAGAAAACCTGTTTTCCTATCAATCTGTCTGTTTTCTTGCCCTGCCAAGAGGAGAATGAAAATTTCTTTGTGCATAGAAATGCAAAAGGAGCGTGGTTTAGAACTCAACTCTACTGCAGGTTATATTTCTCTTCAGCATAATGGGCAGATAAAGCTCCTTTCCTTGTCCAGAATCATTAAATTTTTTTTTCATTAAAATCTTCCTTTAAAATCAATGATCTTTCAAACTAATCACAGGAGGTGAGATGTCGCTGAAACTTGTCCCTGGTGCCAGAGTTAGGAACCCAGGCTTCCTCCTTGGAGGGCAAACTGGAACAGACTCAAACTGATTTACAGACACACTGGTGCCTGGCCTCCTAATTCAAGAGGTTATAGAGACTTGGATCAAATTTCTTTTTGGAAAGGATCTTAAAACAGCTACTACTCCTTTACTCTTCTCATGCTGTGAATTTTACAATCAGATGAGAAAAATATAGTGGATGTTGATTCTATCACATTTTCTGGAGTTTCAAATAGTAATATATGTTAAACTGGAGTGACTCATGCTCATTCTAAAGGGATTAAATTGATCTCCACTTCTGAAATGGAAGAAGATATTCCTGCCCACACCTTTCAGGTGTCTCAAGGGAGAGTAAGAAGTTGACTAAAATTAACTTACTGAGCTTGTTTGGAATTTCCCCAAAAAAGATTTAGTAATACAAACAACAGACAGAAAATACTACTGAACCTAAATCCTTTTGAAATCTAGCAGCAATATGTCCATCCTAATGATATCGCATTCTTCACTTTTCCTAACTTTTCTGGAATGCTGTCATTGCTAATTGTGTGAAATGCACATAAATTCTGACATCTCAGAGAAATTCATACACCATTTTTTTGTGGATACATTGAGTGCACATACGAAACTACACAGTGCTAGTGCCAAAGGGAAGTAAATGAGGGAAATATTGCACCCCACCTTTAGCTCAGGAAAAGGCCACAGACACCATGAAGGCCTGACAGTACAGGATCTCAGGTCTCATCAAGCCTTCTGCTGACTTGAGGAGGTCGTAAGTTGCTTTAACCCTGATGCTTTTTGCGTTTTGATCAAGTGGTTATTACCCAGAGAGTTTTAGTTTAGGTTTGAGTGTGCCAGATACAATAGAAGTCTAAGAAATCCCTTTAGTCACTGAGCAGAAAATTATATTCTTTGTGCTAATAGACTCAGGAAGATTCATATACAACGTTCAAATTTTAGCTGGATGCAGACGGAAAAAAAACTAGACGGTGCGTGAGAAAATGTATAAAAAT
The DNA here is from genome assembly GCA_013397775.1 of Eulacestoma nigropectus. NCBI lineage: Eukaryota > Metazoa > Chordata > Aves > Passeriformes > Eulacestoma > Eulacestoma nigropectus. The sequence continues at coordinate 42,620 of VZTE01003045.1, forward strand.
ATGTTTACATCAAGTAGATCTAAGAGGATCAGAGTCAAGGAAACACTGACCATCAGCATCATGTTCCTCCCAGTGGAAGATTCAGGACATGGAAGAGCCATTGTAAGCTTTCCTCTCCTTTCCAGTCCTTCTTCTCAGGGAAAACTGATGCTGTGGACTGCAGAACTCAGAAGAACAAAGGAAAGTTAAGCATAAGACCAGGAAAAAAAAAAAAAAA
>VZTE01003045.1:57557-73192 GCA_013397775.1 Eulacestoma nigropectus
TGGGGGGGTGAGATCTAAGTGATGTGCTTTCTTAACTAATTTAAGGATGCATGTGGGATTTAGATGAAATAGAATTTTTGCGCTGATTCCTCGCGCAATGCCGTACTTGTTCGGTTGACAATATTTCCATATGCCACTGCCTGTTTCAAGCATTACAGTTTTGTTCAGTGTTTCTCTACCCTCTCTTTCTCCTCCCTATTCCCCAGAAGTAAATTAATAACAGCAATGTCACAAATGTTTCCGAATTACCATGCCAAACTTTCTCCTTTGTTAATTAAGCTAAGTGAAGAGAGGTATTTTGAGTAAAGGAATATTTTCCCACTCTTTTTTTTTTTTCTTCCCCATCACTCTTAACCTTGTACTGCCAACAAGCTGATCAGAAAGTAAAGTCTATTGTTACAAAGACTTGGACATAAAATACCGACTTTGATTTCTTTTTTGTCTTCCCTGCACACCCTCCTCCCCCTCCCTCAAACCCCCACAATGAAAAGATATGTTTGTTTCCAGTGTTGTCGAAAAATGGGCTAGATTCATGGGGATTAATTTTTTTTTTAAGAAATGCAACAGCCTTTGACCAGATATTTAATGAAAAAACTTTGTCCATGTAAGCAGAGCCTTATGCAGATAGCTACACAGCTGGACATATAGACAGATTGTTTTCTCTTTTTCATTTAATAGATAAATGAAAATATTATTTCAGTTGGAGGTATTGAACTTCAGATAATAATTGGAATAGATTAATTACATTTAATGAGACGATGTCAGTTCATGTTAGCTGAGAATCAGCTCCACTTTTTCTTCCTTTTAAAAGAATTTGACTAATTTTATGCTTAAAAGATGAGTAGATTTTTTGAAATTTGTTACTGAAGAAAGAAGAAACACTGCTAATGGCAACTTAAAATGAAAGTGGTAAGGTGGACAAATCAGCAAAAATAGATTTTGCAATGAGATAATTTCTTCTAAGAGTGTTTTTGGCCCTACTGATAACCTGTTTGATTGCTGAAATTTTTAAAAGAACAATCTCACCATGCATAGCCATTTAGATTTTAATTGAACAGCCTAATCTTGTAGTTTGTGCTAGAACATCATGCAAATATTGCCTTTCTGCCAGATCTCCTCAGCACCCTGGTTTCTCCTTGTAAGAGTCTTCCATGATCTGATCAATAAGATTTTTTCCCAGACTGTGATAACAATGTGGAAAGTCTTGCTCTAGAATGACACAACCAATTTATCTCCAAAATAGACAAAGTAAGGGGTACTTTTAGGCAATGTTTCCACCTCTCACTATTAATGAGATATACAGCTCTGTTTCTGAACCATTCCTATTGTCAGGAAATAATGTCACAGATCCAGACTGACATTCAGAAAAGTGTGAAAGGCTATACTCAGCTATAAATATATCTGATTTAACTGAAATGTAATTCCATTTCAAGTATATCTCAAGAACTCTTTTGGACTAGAACACAAAATTCTACCAAGGTTTCAGAAAGAAAACACAGCACAAAAACCTTAAAACTTAACGTGGAGTAATGTGTTACAACGAAACACAACATAACATAAGCTGTAATAATGTGGGGCAAACCCTGTCTTTTCCATCAGGGAACAGTATTTTCCTGAGTTAAAAATTCTCTTCTCTCCAAATGAAAGGAGCATTTTATACCAACCATTATGAAGCAAGGACAGAGTGAATAGCAGTGCTACAGAATTGCTAACTTTAGCTCTAACAATGGCCTTTGAGACACCTACTCAGGTACTTTTTGTGACTTGATGTTATTAAAGTTTTTGTATCGATCTCTTCTTAAAGTTTTGAAAGGCCCAGACACTCAGAGGCTTCCTAACAGAGGCCGTGCAGGTACTTGCTTAAAGTACAATCCTCTTAAAAAAAAAAAATCACCAATATCTTTAAAAAATAATTTATTTTTGGTTAGAGATCCTTATCATAAGTAAGGATCGAGTGTTTCTTTTATCATCATTGCTGTTGTCCATAGCTAACATCCTCAATGCTCGAGCGTCATGAGTGCAATCCCTGAAGTTAAAAGATCCATTTCTTTCCACCTCCTTGCCCTTTGACAAGCTGGTGATTCAGGCTGACCAGCACAATGGTGCTTGAATTTTCCAAGTGATTTCCAATTTTGGAAATGCTCATTTCGACTGTGTTCAGCAATGTCTATTTCTTCCCTAATTTCAGAGGGCCTGAGCAACAAGTCGTAGAGAAATTGAGTGTTGTGGGTGCTCAGCATCGAAGGTACAGGTCAAGAGCTCAGACTTGGTGACAGGCAGCACTGTGGCCATTGCCTTCACTGCATGTCATGTGGGTCAGCAATTAAATGCATGTATTGACGTGCTTTGAGACAGCAGAATAAAAGAGTAAAAAGCCCATAACCATGATAACAACTAATAAGCAGCAGATTGTGTGGAAATATATCTGTGTCCAACAGCATACTCAACTACTATTTATTTAGCAAAGATGCAGGGTAAAAAAGCCCATACGAAGAGATCCAGCAAAGGAATGAACCGCAAGCAAAACTCAGTAATGTATAACCAGATTTTGGATGAAAGGAGACAGTACAAATGACAAATGTCAGTTAGAATAATAATTTCAGTAAGTGCTTTCATTCACACTTTAGCACCAGCTATAGCACATAATGGTTTTATGTTCTTGGGAGGTGGAGGCTGTTATTTCACATACACTCTCAGGGAAGAGGTGGACAATAGGAGAGTAACTGATATGCTGATCTGATAATCTCTGTCTGGTTTTGCCAGGTATGTATGTAATATGTAACATGTTTCAATGTTTTATTAACTTGGATCACTGCGGATTCTGAACAAATTAAGAAGATTTTTACTTTAATCTTAATTTTTTTCTTTGACTTATATTTGTATTTTCACATATAACAGGGAAAATTCAGTAAAATATAGTGTCTGAGATTATCCAAGGGGCTGAGAAACTCCATGGTCTGTAATCACTAACGGTGCCTTTCTTTTTGCACCCATATATCTCAAATCCCTTTAAAATGCACAGCTACACAGAAATAATCTCTTTTACAGGTTAGAAAACAAAGTTGGAACTCAGGGGCATATCCCCTTCTTCCAAGAACCAATGTGCTGTCAGTGCAGCTACACTGTCTCTCAGCAAAGTCCTGTTTGGTTTCGTTACAGGTAATCACAGAACACGAGGTCGGAGCATACTTTAAATCTTTCTCAGATGACTGCATGAGTTTATTCATTTGCTTCATAATGTTCGTGTCAAACTCCAGAGGCCAGAGTCACTGGGATGTTATACAGTACATCTTTGTTTGGCTGATAGGATTCTTTGTCCTGCATTTTTTGATACATTTTTTAATTGAATTTGGCGCTGCCGTGGCCATGCCTCAGGTTTGTAAATTTTTAGTCTGTCTGCTGTGTACTACTTGGGTTCTTTTATTAATTTCAACACCTGAGTTTAGAAGCTTTCCTTTTTTTTTTTTTTTTTTATGTTTTAGGAGCAGAACAAGACATTTAATGAGGCAAAACCAATACGGATTTACTTTTTTAAAGCACCTCATGTGACTTGGACAGCAAGACCTGGACTGGATGGAGACCTGGAGAGAGAAGAACGTAATGAAGCTCTGCAAAGGCAAATGCAGGTCCCGTGACTGGGGAGGAGCAACCCTGGGCACCAGCACAGGCTGGGGGTGACCTACTGGAAAGCAGCTCCGTGGAGAAGGACCAGTGGGTGTTCTGGTGGACAGCAGGCTGCCCACAAGCCAGCAGTGTGCCCTGAGGGCCAAGAAGGCCAATGGCAACCTGGGGTGCCCTTGTACGAGGCCAGCAGGCCAAGGGAGAGGATCCTGCCTCTTCCCTCTGTGCTGGTGAGTCACACTGGCACGGCTGTGTCCAGGCCCAGGCTCCCCAGCTCCACAAAGACAAAGGAACTGCTGGAGTGGGTCTAACAGAGAGCTACAGGATGATAAAGGGTCTGCAGCATCTCTCTGCAAGGAAAGGCTGAGGAGCCTCAGTGAGAGACGGCGGAGAGGGGACCTCATGTGTGTGTAAATATCTGAACAGGGGGTGTCTAAAGGATGGGGCCAGACTCCAGGAAAAGGGGCAGAGGGAGCAAACTGAAAACCAGAAAATCCCATCTGAGTGTGAAGAACTTCTTTACTGTGAGGGTGATAGGGTACTGGAACAGGCTGTCCAGAGAGGTTGTGGACCCTTCTCTGGAGATGTTTCAAAACCAAATGGACACAATCCTGTGGAACCAGCTCCCAGTCAACCTGCCTTAAGATTGGACAAATTGATCTCCAGAAGTTCCTTTCAGCCCTAACCATTCTGTGATTCTATGACTTGTAATAAATACCGAAATAAATATTGAAGGCTTTTACAAAGTTCAATCCAAACTGAAGATTTCTGGATTCAGCCTAAATGACTCAGAAGCAGAAGAGCAGAAAGCTGTGTGCAGAAATCTGTCTGTGTTTTTCTGAAGCATATGGAGAAAAATAAGGGTCCTGCCTCAGAAAACGTCTAACAGAGAGTTTAAAGCATTGGGTAACAGGCCGACTGATCACACAGAAGAAAAGGACCGTCTCCCTGTTTTATGCATGCCATCCAAGAGCGCAGGTATTAAAACACCTTAACATTTCTATGTTGGTGAGGAATAAATAGTGAGCAACTGTAATTAATAACTATTAAAGCTGTTTGACTGATCATATCTTCTGGCTTGAAAAATTTTTTATGTGCAGGTGTGTGCATTAATGGAATCCATTAAATTCATATATTTCAACAGATAGTAATTTACGATCTTTTATAAGATCTGTCATGAAACACAGTCAGAGATATAGGATTGTCTCAGTGCATTACATAGCAAATTGTACTCCCCTTTCCTCTGAAATGACTTGACTTTAGAGACTAAATATGAATGTCAATGCGTTGGACAGCCACATTAGGTATACCTTTTGCTCTACCATCGCCTGGGAATATGTGGAATAAACCTTTTATCACTGGCAAAGCTGACAACAAGAGTGAACAATATTCAAAGTGGCTGGAGGAAAAAATGTGTGGGAGTTCTATCTATTTCACTTCATACATAAAAAGAGAAAGAGATTGAGTGTGTAACCCTCATTTATGAATTGTAATGGCTCTCCACTGGGTTGCTAATTATTCTTTTTGACTTCTATTTATTTTTTTGTTTTTTCCTCTTGGTACTTTCATAGAACCGAAGAGAATGAAGACACAAGCCATTGTTTTAGCACTCCACATCAAATTCAGTGACCTCTTCAGCCCTGGATAGGTATGAAAATCACTCATTAATATCAATAATAAAGGTTCTTTTTGTGTCCTGGAGAAACACAAGCTGTAGGTATGGGAAGTAAAAACGTGAAATAAGGACTGATTAGAACAGAAAACGGAAAGAAAAAAGTCTTATGCCTAGACTTTAATGAGTAAGTGGAGGATTATAGGTAAACTATATCAGCTCTTAAAATACTACTGACAAATCTCTAAGGGAGGCTTTTGTCCTGCTTGTCTATTTAACAGCACATTGAGATTATCATAATTAAGTATAGATAGTCAACATATTAAATGGATTAGTATCTGCTCTATATACAATCTTCCTACAGTTATCTAATTATACATTTATTAAGGAGGTGCTATAATACTTTCACCTAGAACTTGAACTTTCACCTCTTTTTTAATGAAAGAATTCACAGTCTAGAAAACTCTGCCATACTTCGATTGCTAAATACGACAGGCCATTAGCCTTTGGAAATCCCAGCTCACTGGAGTTTGTATCCATCACCATAAACGTAGACCAACAAATTAAACCCAGGAGAAAGCAGAAAACTTCTTGGTCACTGCTGTCTTCTGCTGATTTCTAGGTGCCTGGGACCCATTTTTTCTGTATGAAAGTTTGGAAACTCTTTGCCTACTTTTTTAAAGTCACAGAACCATTGGTAGTAGGTGACCCTATTACTTTGCTTTTGAGGGAAAATGAAGGGACAGATATGACTGAACAGAAGGGGAAATGGCGTTGAAGCAGATTGGAGTAATTTGATGGAAGGGACCAAGGAATAAGACAAAACAGCTCAAAAATACAGACATAAAAGTAGTATATGAGAAGGTAAAAGTGTTCTCCTTTCCCTTTATAGATTGTTATGGAGGAAACTGCTATGTAAGGTGTACGAAATTCGATACATTTCAGAGCAAAGTAAACAAAATGATCAAGGAGTTGTAGGCAATGAGTCATGAGAAGAGATGAAAAGGAATAAATCTGCATTGCTTGGCTAATACTGACTAACAGGGAAACTTTCTTTGAGAATACAGAAAAGGGTTCTTTAATTTATATGTCTAGATTTCTAAGGACACACAATGAAAGGGAACTTCTGAGATGCTTTCAGGATAAGTTACAAAAACAAACTATTTGAAATGATCACCCTAACTTAGAAAAGTGCAGTGTTATGCAACAAGAAGCTACGGGACAGGAAAAAGGTCTCCTTAAAACAGAGTACAGGAGGACTGTGAAAAAAATCCAAGGGCATGATGAAAGCTCCTGGCTCGGCTAGCAAATGTGCACAAAAGCAGAGATTTTCATGGTGTCAGTAATGATTCAGAAGACCCAGATCATTGTCCTGAAGTAGAGGATGTCACTCAAATAAGTTTTGTGCAACTGAAATGCATGATGATTTCATTAAACTTTTTTTTTTTTTTTTTTAAAATTCAGATGATGTGAAGGAGGTGACAAGCCAAAGCAGCATGGCCATTTGGAGATAATACATTTCATCAATACTGCTATAGCTCTTGCATGCCTGTGTCTTTATGTCCGTAGATGCACATATACAAATAGCGTGGTCTAAGAACCTAAGAGATGAGGTTTTGGGATTCAGGAAATTGGCCTTCATCCACAGTTTCTGCTGCAAGAAAAGCTGTTGCTACAGCTAGAACAAAGAAAGGGTTTGGATATTGCTCTCGAACGAAAAAGCACAAGGCGGGTTCCTGCGCAGGCCACTGATTGCTCTCCTGAGATTCACCAGTCCTTATCTGGGGGGAAACACTTTTACTGTGCCTGATTGAGGTAAGTGACGGAAGAAAACCAAGAGTAAAGTGTGTGACAGGGAAGCCCTGATTTCCCATGTTTCCATCCTTCCACTTCCTTCTGTACCACAAGTGCCTAGGATTTTGAGAGATGCTTTAAGTAAGAAACTCGGTCTTCAGGGTTAACAACGAGGACTTGGGAAGATCCGTAATTGTGAAAATAAGAATGAAGGGCAGCTGTAACTTTGGACTGACATTGAGAGCTGCCTTAAAAGAAGCTTGATAAGGTCAAACTAATAAACTTGGGAGTTGCTCAAGGGGAAACCAAATTGTGGAGCTGTGAGACACTTTGACAGATAATTAGCATAAAACAGGGTGAGCACCCCACCATAGAGAAAGTAAAACCACTATCACAATAGAGCTGAACCTAGATAAGTCAAAATGATGGACCAAATATTTTTTCTTGTCCTGTCAGGGGCACCCACAAAAATTACCAAGGGCAAAATTAGATCCATAATTCTTAAATGATGGGAGATTCACTCAAAACTACACGTGTCAATGATAACAACAAAATACATAAATCTGGTCATAGCTGCTGCATTTTGGCTTCTTTGTAAGGACTGCGGGCCATTGCTAAATGACATGTGTTATACATCTGAAATCTATTAGTTTGTGTTGGACAGTGTGGGTTTATTTATCTGGTTGTATGGGTTTCTGGTAGTTTCACTGTCTTTATGTGAACTTGTCCACCACATGATTGAACAATAGCAGCTCCTTTCAAACAGCTGACATTCAACAGATCATAAAATCATAGAATGGTTTGGGTTGAAAAGGACCTTAAAGATCATTGGGTTTCAATCCTGTTCCATGGGCAAGGACACCTTCCACCAGACCAGGTTGCTCCAAGCCCCATCCAACCCGGCCTTGAACAGTTCCAGGGACAGAACAACCACAACTTCTCTGGGCAAACTGCTCCAGGGCCTCACCACAGCCACAGTAAAGAGTTTCTTCTCGATACCTAATCTAAACTTCTCCTCTTTCTCTACCAGATTATGATACTCTAAATTTACACTCTTTCTTCGTCAACAGCTGTTAATGACTTACTGCTTTTATTCAAATGCTTTTTGCAGTGTCCTGCTGACAGGCCTTGCCTTTTCTTTCTCTCTTTCTTTCATTTTCCTGGATATATTTCTCATCTGTCAGACCTTATATCTTTATCTCCCCTGGATTCTCCAAGTTCCTTTATTCTTGGATTTGGATTGGTCTCTATTCAGTCTTCTAAATCTCCAGAATGTCTTCTGCAGAAATGGGTGTTTAGAAGACATAAGATAAAATGCAAGGAGCAGATATTGTAATTTTCACCACCTCTTTTCAGTCCACTACACTTTGCAGATGGCCTGTAACAAAACATTTTAGTTTTCCAAAACCTTTAATTATTGCACTGGTATTCAGTGATGTTTCTGACAAAATTCTGCCAATAGAGTCACCTGTAGCTCATTTGTGATCTACATTTACCTCTAGCAGAATTTCTTTTGTAAATTAAAGGCTGTTCAAACCCTGAATGAGACACAGAGGAACTCCTTCTTCACCTCATCTGTTAAAAGTTTCTTGTATCTTTGTCTCAAGACATTGATAATAACGAGTGTCCTTGCCTGAATCAGGACACCAACCTTGCTGTCTCTGAAATAAGTATCACTTGCACAATGAAATCTTGCATCTCTCTGAAAACCTGACAAGAGGTAGCACTGATCCTTTCCCTTCCCACCCACCTCTCCACAATGATATTTTAATTATGCTACTGCTACAGCATGAACAATCAGGGCTTGAATCATACAAGGAACCTTGTTAAATGGGTCCTTCTGTGAGTTTTTTGGGGGGGTTATTTTGTTTTGGGTGATTGTGTCTGGTTCGTTTTTTAACAGGAACTAGAACCTAGTTTTCTCCAGTATTCTTTTCCAGGCTTTTGAATTTCACTTATTTTATAATCATCCCTAAATGTATTGGTACATTTTGAAATAACACTCAGCTTTTAGAAACTTATGAAACCGTACAAAACAAGGTCATAGTAGAGAGCTTTTGAGAAGGCCGTATCTTATTCACCAGCGTCCTTGAGGCCCACACACTAGTGTAAAGTTTTTTTTAATTGGAAGCATGAGAGTGACCATGACATTCTAGACCAAAACTTCATCTATCTTAGCATGCAGCCCAATAGCATTAGCTCTGATGGGAGTACAAGGACCAAATCTGTACATACCATGACTTCCCTGGCATATCCTGCACCTTTCAAAAATCTGCACATCAAGATTTTCCTGAGATGCAGGTGATCCTTTTTTTTTTTTTTTTTCCTTGTAGATATGCAACTTGAGGCCTCATTGCCCATCATCCTGTGCAAAGTGGAAGTAAAATGCTGTCATTTTGATCCAGCTGCATTTTGCACTAATGCAAATGACAGCCTCAGAGGTGAGGAAATGACAAAAGAGGCACTCAGTCTAAACATGCTCATTGCTGTGATTGCACTTTTGCTAAGCATATAGAACCATGGAATCATTAAGATACAAAAAGAGCTCTAAGACCAAACCCAGCCATTAACCCAGCATCATGAATTTACCATTAAACAATATTCTCAAGTGCTGCATTTATTTGTTTTTTGAATACTTCTGGAGATGATGATTCCAGTACATCCATGGGTAGCCCGTTCCAGAACCTGTCCATCCCCTCAGTGAGAAAAAATCCTTTTAATACAACCTGAACCTGCTCTGGCACAGCTTGAGGCTGTGTCCTCTCGTCCTGTCGCTTGTTCCCTGGGAGCAGAGCCCAACCCTCACATGGCTTCCCCCTCCTGTCAGGGAGTGGTAGAGAGTCAGGAGGTCCCCCTGAGCCTCCTTTTCTTCAGGCTGAGCCTCCCCAGCTCCCCCAGCCACTCCTCATCAGACTGGTGCTCCAGAGCCTCCCCCTGCTCCATTATCCTTCTCTTGATATGCTCCAGTACCTCCATGTCTTTCTCGTCATGAGGGGCCCAAAACTGAAAACCATATTCAAGGTGCAACCTTACCAGTGCCAACTATGTCCTACAAACAGTTTTGTGTTAGAGAAAATTTTGGAAGGGAAGGGAGCATATAGCAGAAAGTGTTTTTTTGTTTTTTGGTTTTTTTTTACCTTTAAATGCAAAGTGCAGTTTCAGATCTTTGCAAAACTCCAGCAAGAATTTCCTGTGTGCAAGCCACAGACAATATTTGTAATACTTCTGTTTATCTGTGTGTTTCCCAGCAGACCTGTTTGTAAGTCTGCTTCTGTGCACATGTCTTTGTGTATTTCAGTCCGTTCCTCTTCCTGCTGCCTCTCTCTCTTTCCTTTGTTATGTATGCGCTGTCTCCTTCCCAAATCCCTTATGCTTATTTTCCAGACGCATTTATTTATGCTCCCTCGCTAATTGAAAATCTCATATTTGAAGTTATTATTCTGATTGATGTCTGTCATTTTGATCAAGCAGTTGCTCACAGATGCTTTGTTAGAACAATTTTGCTTGTTAGTTTATCACCATCCATCTCCCTGCTGACCTTCTGTGATGTTAGGTAGCAAAACCGCTAAACATCTCCTGCAAACAGGGAGGCAATCGGCCATCGTCTCACGTGTGCATGGCTGCAGCAAAGCCCTGGAAATTCAGCTGTGTAGGCAGGTTCCATCTCTGACGGTAATGGGGACTTCTTCCTAGGCAGTGGGACACGGGAAACGCTTGTCATGACACGGTCATGCTGTTGTTCTTCCTTACAGCTACATGCTTTGGACACTTAAGTAGGGAAGGTGTCTGTGTATTCTATCAGGACTTTCCTTAGTAGCTGCAAGCTCTTCTCCTCAATCCAACACAAACTTTTATGTCTTATGAGAAAATAAATTTGACAAAAACACTAGGAAAAAATGAAATCACTTAGAATTAAGCCCACTAAAATCTCGGATTCTCATTTTTAAAGTTCAGATTTTCAAAGCTGCTGCACTGCAAACTCATGAGTATTTCTGACAGAGAAGTTCCCCTGGTATCTAAAGTTCTGCTGCGAGCATGCCAAGAACTCTGGTCTTGACAGAGTGAGATATCTATTTTATGTTTAAATCCTCCCGAGATTCACAAAACATGCATGTCTCTGCCTGTCTTGTGTGAAGGACTTGCTCCCAGAGTTATACATTGATATGTATTAAGTATTTATTGGAGCAGGGACCAGAACCCATGTGTTCATCTCCCACATGACTACCCAACCCAATAGACAAAAGAATCTTGCTTATTCATTCTTTCCGTCTGGCTTGATGAATATTTCATTTTATCTTGCAAAGTGGAATAACTTCAAGAAAGAAACTCAAAGAATATGCACCCAAGGATACCCAATAACACAATAGTTAGAAATATCTCCCAGCAAAGAAGGAACATGGATTCAAGACCCTGAGCCAAACAGGTAAAACCGTCCTTTTCCTCCCACTGCTGTGGTGTAAAAGAAAATACTGCTTCCCACTACATAGTGCTTGCAGGTCAGTCTTATGGACATGTTTCAAGAACACTCTGAGACTCTATCAGGAATCTGTGGGCTGAGTATTTTATGGGAATGTTCTTTTAAAGCCATGAAGGTCATTTATACAGCAACTAGCAGTATTTCATACAAAATGGCCTTTAGAAGAAATGGTTAAGAACATGAAGAGGAGGTTGAAGACCTTTTTCTTCCTGTATTTAAAGCCCAGTCTTCTGAATGAGTTTTTTTCCCCTCAAAGAAATCCACAAAGCTGGTGTTTGGGCTTACTTGTTCTTAATAAGATTGGCTTGAATCCTTGTAGCAGGTAGGAAGTAAATTTGAGTCTCTCAGTCTTTTGATCTTCTTAGGGCTTCTCTGCAGGCATGTATCTACTTCACTCAGCTCTCATTTATGAAGAACATACTTTTAGGGATGGGTTGTGTCTCTAAATCCTGAGTGAAGGGTAGAAGTCCCCTGTAACCCTAAGGAAAGTCCCTTAGACTTTCAGAAATTCCATCTTCCTCTCTATTTCAAGTGGTCACTTCCGGTCAGAAATATGTGTATTAATTTTAAGGTAGTTCTCTTCATCTTACTGCTGCCGTGAGTCTGCTTATGCAAAGATATTTAGTCCACAGTCACAAAGGAAACCCTGAGAGATGAAAAAAAAAAAAAAAAAAAAAAAAAAAAAAAAAAAAAAAAAAAAAAAAAAAAAAAAAAAAAAAAAAAAGTAGGAGAAAGGCTAAAGGAAATAGCTGATTGGAACATAATGGAAAAAGTGAAGACATTAAAAATGAAAGATTCTTCTGGGAATACTGTTCAAAATACTTCTTCACTGGCTTATAACATTTAGTTGAATACTAGTAAAGATACCAGATGTAATGTACCTGTAGTAAAAATGTTAAGGTTTTTAGTTTAACTATGCCTTACAAGGCAGAAGCATATCTCTCATTTTGTGGGGTTTTTTCATGTTTTCTTGAAAACCAAAACTTTCTGGAAACGATGGGAGAGAGGCATTCCTTGTGTGGAGACTTGTACTTCTCATCTGCATCCCGCTTAGTAACACGCGAAGAGATGTTCAGCTCTACAGAGGATGCAGAATCCGTGCACGCACTCTTGATGCAGGAAGCGGCGAGGTGGTGTACGTACCCCTAGCAGGTATGGGCATTTAGAAAGCACCCGTGTCTCCTTTCTCAAATCATGACTCCAGGAGGTCAAAGTTTTCTGTTGCAGAGCTGGTGCAGCGCGGTAGTGTGTTTGCACTCATCCTCTGTGTTTGGGCCAAATAAAATTAGTCTCCGTTATTGCAGCAGGAACGTCAGCTTGACTTTTAAGTTCATGCTGACTGGTCTTTATTCATCTCTACCCACGTTTTTGCAAAGAGAATTTTTCTTTTTTTAAAAAATAATTAAAATAAATAAGAAAAAAAGGAGAAAGGTGGGACGGATGTCAAGCAGGTAAGACAAGTATATGCAATTTAGGATATTACCTTTTTGATAGGTTGTGTTTTGTCCGGGGGTTGGTTTGGTTTTATGTTGGTTATGATTCAATCAAGCATATTTCAAGGAGTTGTGGAGCCCTATGGCTGCGTTTTTGTGACATATACTTCTAGTTCAGAATGAGCTCTTTGATTTGGTATGAGGTATTTTATAATTGTGCACTGCTAAAGACACAAGAGCCATGCTGAGGTATTGCAATGTAGTTAGAGTGGAGATAACTTTTGGTGGTAGTAACCTCAATATCTAATTACCATGTAGCCTTCATAATCAAGGGAGAAGAATTGTGTGGCCTTAAAAATCTTGAAAGATTAAATTCTGTGTTGGATTTACCCCTTGTACACAATGAACTTGACTTGCCTTTAGAAAGTATGTGTTTGACACTGAAAACAGAAAACTTGTAAAATGACAATCAGATAATCCTATTGGCAAAATAAATCTGTAGTATTTTTCTTCTACGAGCTGTATTTGCAATTGTGACATGATTTATCCTGTCCAAACCTATGACTAATGAGAAACAAATAACATGCTATACATAAATTAGTGTGGAATCAAATAAGTATTGATAATATCCGCAGTTGTTTTTAACTGGAAACCAACAATTTGACTGATTAACTCCAAGTCTCCTGCTTCTTTCTTTTTATTATTTTTCATGGTAGCTAGAGACAGAGCTTTTAAGGCAGCCAGGGGAAAGTATATTATTTCCATCCCCCTTTTAAATACTCTATAAAGAACTCTGTCGTTCATAATAGCTTTGTTTACTGCGTAGTACAGCATGTTCTAATTATCACCTCTGCCTCACTAACCATACGGTTTATATTCTCATACTCATCAGTTATTTTTATGCCCCCTGCAGAAATGAAGAGAACATTAATAAGAATAATTTTTTCAAGATATAATTTTGGGTAAAATTGTGAGGAATAATGTACTAAAGCACAGAGACTCAGTCTTGCTTTAAAGTCTCCCAGGAATAATAGAATAATTTGGTCTTTCTTTCTTTCTTTCTTTCTTTTCTTTCTTTCTTTCTTTCTTTCTTTCTTTCTTTCTTTCTTTCTTTCTTTCTTTCTTTCTTTCTTTCTTTCTTTCCTTCTTTGTTTTTTTTTCTTTTCCTCTTTCTTTCTTTTTCTTTCTTTTTTCTTTCTTTCTTTTTCTTTTTTCTTTCTTTTTTTCTTTCTTTTTTCTTTCTTTCTTTCTTTCTTTCTTTCTTTCTTTCTTTCTTTCTTTCTTTCTTTNTCCTTCCTTCCTTCCCTTCCTTCCTTCCTTCCTTCCTTCCTTCCTTCCTTCCTTCCTTCCTTCCCTTGTTTGTCTCCTTTCCATTTTTTTTAACTAACTATTTAACTAGTTACAAGTACAAACTGGATTAATATTTATGTTTGGATGTATTTCCTATGAATATCCTATCTGCAAATAGACAACAAATTCCATTGCCTTCACTGCTGTTACTGTCATTGTAAGGTACAATTGACCTTCATCAGAAACCATTGGTATGACACGTTCCAATGTTCACGTGTACAAACACTGTGCCTGGTAAAGTTCTTTAATAACCTGCCTCCAAAGGTGGCAGAAGACGGAGGTAAGGTCTAATAAATAATTGGGGAAAGAGGAAAAAAAAAAGTTCTATTTTGACCTTTTTTGTTAGTATACATATCCACCTTGCATTTTACTTAAGAAATCAAACGGACAATGATTATCAGCGTATGTGTATCACTCCTGTTATCCTAAACACACAGTCAGCTCAGGTGCTTCCCCCAGTGGTCTGGGTTTCTTGATAACGGCTGCAAATATTCTTTCCGTGTCTAACATCAAAGAAGAAGCTTGTTACGACCCCGCACAAACATCCACCCGTGGTATCTGCATTATACTGTGCCCATTCTGAGGAGATGCCGATATTATATTTCCTGGTAAGAAAAGCTTATATCCAACGAGAGTGAATTAAGTGTCCCTTGTCAGTCAGACTTGTTGATATACCTGTCTGAAACCTCTGGACAAGAAAGTTCACCAGACTCAGAAAATATATACCATGTTAGAAAAAAACAAAAACAAAAAAAAAAAAAAAACACCCAGCAAAAATAACTTTAAACAAGCTGGACAAAAGTGATTCCAACTCTGTACAATTTTATTCATTTGTAGCTCAGCAGATATATGAAAGACTACAAAATTAACACCATAAACCTACCAAAAAAAAAAAAAAACAGGAAGCAACTCAAGCTTGCCGATGATACACTCATTAATAGCAAATAGAATGGTTTCCAGGTTAGCAGACTTCAGGTAATTGTAAGCAATTTTCTTTGTCTTTATATAGGAAGCCATTGCATTTCACCAACTACTTCCTATTTTAGGACCATGTTGAAAAATAAATTTATATTGAATTATTCCCAATATTAAATTATTCCCAAGTTTTAAATGAATGAAAATGTATTTTTCTGTATTTTAAACTTTTTTTTTTCCTCTTTTTTAGGTAGCTTACAGTTTTAAGAATATTGATATAGTTTACCACCTTTAATAAAGGGATATCTCCTGTTATAATCTTTTCCATGTGTTAGTTTATGAGATATGATCACAAAACTTCCCATGTTTCTTCTTTGAAAATTAATAATATAATTTTTAAACCATTACTAGGAAATCATTTTAAGCTTTTTTT